>JBBPBS010001171.1:7014997-7027050 GCA_037974835.1 Cicer judaicum | reverse complement strand
TTTTACTTTTATACACAAATCAAATTTTTTTATATTAAATTTTTTACTTTTATATTTTTTCCAATCACACGAATCAAATTTTTTTATATTAAATTAATTTATAAATTAATGAAAAAATTAATCAATTTACTAAATTATGTTTAATGATAAAATTAATCAATTGTACAATTTAGTAACAAATTAATTAATCGTAAATTGTTAAATTTAATAAAAAGCAAATTTAATAAGTATTAAATTAATTTTAACAAATTGATTAATCATAAATTGTCATATTTTTAATTATAATAATTTTTAATAATAATAAATAAGATAATTTAATATATAAATATGAAAGTGGGGTATTTTGGTAATATATATATATATAATGGTAAAAAATCATTTATTGCTCTGCATGTGGCGCATCAACTAAATCATGCACACATATTCATATCATTCTGCTCATATTGACAATTGCAAATATATCAATTAAATTCGTTATCGTGACCACCATTCGATTTATTAGCCTATGTTTGATTTAAAACTAACACAGGTTATTTTTGAATAAATTATATATATATATATATATATATATATATTTATCTTGATGCAAAATTAATTTTATTTAGAATAAAAATAAAGAAAATATTAACACTTACAAATAATAACTACAAAAATTGTATGATATGCCATAATTTAGTTGATCAAATTTTTTATTTCTTTGCATTCTTATACAACTCATTAATAATAAACAGCATTGTTCTAATAATAAATTAATCAAAAAAATAATAATGGAACATTAGAAAATTATTGATAAAGAGTGTCAAAAGTTTATATATTTTTCGTCTTTTTAGTTTTGAGAGATATAATTGATATTTAATATTTTAAGATTTTTGGTGAAAATGTTTTTTTGGAAGTTTTAATATATCAATTAATAATTAAAATTTAATCAATAATTATTCTAGTTAAAATTCTAACATGAATTTTCTTAAACTGTTTTTCCTTAAATAAAATTCATTAATTACTTAAGTTTAATGATATATATTTTTTAATATATTTTTAATTGATATTAGATTAATAAGTGACAAGTCAAAAACCTTTTCACACAAAATATACCTAAATAACGATTAATTAAAATTAATTATATATTTTTTAAAATGCGGTATAATATTTTGTTGAGATACATGACTCTAAGTTTGACTAATCTAGCTACAATGTTATGACAAATCATTATCCAATTGCAATATCTAGGGTTGATACACCAATCCATGATAACGAAATTCACTTGAAATTGTGCATAGTCATGCCATATAATGTCATCCAAATTATGGGGACAAAATTGTTCCCGCAAAATACGACAAGTGTAGGTTATGTCCCCTTTTGTGGTTTTGGTATGGCCAAATCTGCCAAAGTTTTTTTTCTTCTTCTTAAGGGAATTAGATATTTTTGTGGAATTTAAATAATTTATCTTTTTTACATAATTTTGCCATAGTTTCAAACTATAAAATAGGGAAAAAGTGAAATAAAGTGATGAGCTCCCTAACCATTTGGGCAAAAGCTTGCCCATTCCTTGAGGGCATGGTTATTTAGCTTGGCCAGAAAATTAATATCTATCTTTGGATCTGGATATGGTACCAGACCTGTGTGGCGCAAAGTCAATGGATTCTAATAACCAGTCGATGGATTCCAATAGCTTTAGTCTACATAAGGAAGAAAATGATTTTAAACACATAATAACTTTAAGTTATTTAAATATTTTTGAGTAAAATTGTTTTAGCATATTTATATTGTTTGGCAAATTTTTGCATATGCAATTGATTCTAAAATAAACCTAAGATATATAACTTTTATTTCATAATATGATTTTTATCGTCAAATTTATTATTAAAATTATTTTACATAAATATAATCAAAACATGAATATAAAATACTGAATCAATACATTTATAAAAAAAAATATAAAATACTAAATCAATACATAAATTTCATATAACGATATTTGTTTAAAAAAATATATGATCCTAAAGAATCATAAATTCAACTCTAAGTCCCACGTAATAAAAACAAAACACTGAGCAGCAGCAGGCTCGGGTCCAGACCAGCAGACTCCACACCTAATCATTTTCAAATATTTAAACAAACACAAGAAGTGCAAACTTAAAACAAACAAAAACACTGCAACTAAACGAGAATCAAAAATGTCGCACTACTTTGAAAATAAAATAACGTCGCACTCGAAGGATGAAATTGCAAAGCAAAATGAGGAAAAAAATTAAATATATATATAAAAAATACTTATTTAATTAAATGAGAGAAGAAAAAAAAAAGTTAAAATAATCGTTTGATATTAAAAAATAACGTTAAACCATCCATATCCGATAGATAAAGATGAGAGAGAGGTTAAGAGAGAACAAAATTCAAGTTTACCTCAAAATCAATTGAAAAATAATACATGAAGTCGTGTAATTGTTCAATTCTACGTGTTGATTTACGATTTTAACTATCTTAAAAAAAGTATCAATAAGATTTAGTTTTTACCCATTATTATGTCTCATTATAAATTTTAACTTTTCAGTAAAAATTTCTCCAAAATATATATAGTTTTACAGAAAGTT
Source organism: Cicer judaicum (assembly GCA_037974835.1). Taxonomy (NCBI): domain Eukaryota; kingdom Viridiplantae; phylum Streptophyta; class Magnoliopsida; order Fabales; family Fabaceae; genus Cicer; species Cicer judaicum. The sequence continues at coordinate 7,024,459 of JBBPBS010001171.1, read as the reverse complement.
TATTTATTTATTCAAAAGTTATCACTAAATAAATAAATATTTTAATTTTTTTTATAAAAATGAATTCTTAAAAAAGATATAAAAATAAAACTATAAAATACATAACTGTAAACCTGTAATTTTTATGAACTTTTGTGCTTAAGCTTCAAAATAATATGAAATTTTAACCGAATTAACCTGGTATATAAATTCACACAAATAACTTCATAGAAGAATTTAATCTTTATAATTTAAATTTAATCAATATATCCCACTATACAAAAGTTAAAATAACATTTTTTATATAAAATAATAGGTTTGCGCAATAAAATCATATGAATGTTTTTATTTATTTATATTATCTAATTACATTTGACATTAAATATTTTTTTAAAAAAATAACAATAAATTTGTGTACGCATATTCTTTATTTTTATTTTTTAATTAATTTAGTAAATAGTTTCATTTTTGTTGGACCCAATAGCTAGTTTCATTAGCCGGTAGAAATCCAATCAACTAACTTTTCAACTTATAAATCTTCAACTAAAACATCATTTATTCATTACCATCTAACTTTTCTGTTATGAATTAAACTACTCATTATTTTTACTAAACAAAGCGGCGTCCTTTCTTTAATAAAACATTTAAAATTTATTTTAAAAAAAATTCAACATTTAAAACATGTTGCTCCAATGCTCGGGAACAAAATCGACAAAAAATGTAATTGCTTTTAAGAGAAATGTTTAGGGTCCATTACTCTATTTCATTGAATATGAATACGTTATCATATCTGTATATCTGTGATGATATTTCTATTTTTGAATATGACTTGCATTAAAAATTAATATAATAGAATATAAATATAAAATATAATTTAAAATATAAATTTAATTAAATATAAAATAATCAATAGAATTTGATATCAAACATAAAAATAAAATATTAATAATTAAGTTAAAAAAATGTATTATATACTATATCATTTTTATGATAAAATATATATCAAATACATAACAAAATAAAATATTTTTATCTTATGTGTATCAAACACGTGATAAGATAATATTTATCTTGTCACTATTATATTATATTTTTATCCAATTTGAAATCACATCTTGTCTATATTTTATCATGCGCATCAAACATACCTTTAATGATATTCATTATTTTCAATCTTTGGTCTTTTAAATATTTTATTTTTGTATTACAATTTTATTTTACTTTTCCTTAAAAAAGTAAGACGTAATTAATGATATTTTTCTTCTTATGTCCTTAAAATTCCAAAAATATGCATTTAATGAATTTTGTTTTTACTTAATAAATAAATAATAAAAATAACTAAATCAATCTAAATTTATTATTTTTTAATATGTGTCCAAGTCTAAAAGAATCAAAATTGATGGTGGAGAAAGTATAAAGACACTAATACAATAAAAATGATCGATTAATGATGTGATAAATAGAAAATCAAGTGTTGCATTAGTGTAGAAAATTTTGAAGTAAATATGTATGGTGTGATATTTATTTTTCAATTGATTTAAAGAGAATTTTCTAAATTCTAACTTAACATCACTAAATTAATATAATTGATATCGTGTGATATTTATTTTTTAATTGATTTAACAGCGTTGAAATAGTATTAATTGTAAAATGTATTTATATATTTTAATTTTGAATGTAAAAAATATTTATATATTTTAATTTTAAAAACATTAAAATTTGATTGAGAAATGAGTTATTTACATTAATCTTGATAATTTTATGAACATTGTTGATTTTGTCTAGAGTTAAAAGACAAATTTAAAATTCTAAATATTGCAGATTTAATCTCGTTAATATCATTAAAAAGTGACAAATGTAATGTAAATATTTGTTCAAGTGTTTAAAGAATCTTAAGGTTTTCTCTTACAATTTGTTCTCATAAAAAAATCTTATTAATTTTTCTAAAAATTTAATTTCATTATTGTAATGATGCATTTAGTTGAAGATAGATGAAAAGAGTCGACTTTTATTTATATTTTATAAATTTAATTTTAAAAATAATGTATAGACACACTTTTGATAACTAATATCGTCTATGTAAAAAGATATATGCATTAGAACAAAAATACATCCATTAAAATTTAACTAAAATAGAATAGTCGTGTTAGAATAAGTATTATAAAAACAAGTTCCGTAACATTTATAAAAAAAAAAAAAAAGCACAAGGTTTTCTCCCTTACTTTGGAGTTCGGTCCACATACTACACATTTCGGTCTCCGTGCACACACAAATTGATGTCAAAGATGTGTTATGTAAATAATATTTACATTTTCGGTCCATTCGATCATTAAAAAATTGATTTTTATTATAGTTATTTATATAACAGTATATATATAAATAATTGTGATTTGTAAATAATATATACATTAATCTCATATTTTATTACTATAATTAGATGCCTATAATTTCGGTCACCCTTTCCTAATCTGGTTTCACACCTTGAACTTTTACTGTGAAGAGTAGAAAAGTGATAAAGAAGCGGTGCTAGTAAAGTAGTAATAGAAGCAGAAGAACACAACAACATTATGTAACCATTACATTTACATTTACATTTATAATTATTACATTTACGTTATTTTACATTTCATTTTATTTAATAATAAAAAACGATTATTTTCATGTGTCTCTCTTGTCTTCTTCTGTTTCTTTTCTTTAACTCTTTACTCTTTTACCAAAAACACACTCTTCAAATCATTTCCCAATTGTCATGCCTAAATTTCATCTGGGTCTCTCTCAAATCCCTCATTCACCATCAATGGAGGATCACTCTTCATCCTCCATGTCCATCCTCAACACACCCTTTTTACTAGACACTCCAAAACACTCTTCCCCAAAACCATACAAAAAAAACATAGTCACAACATTAATGGAAGCTGCAACCTTCACATCATCTTCTTTCAAAGAAGACACCTATTTCACTTCCCACCTCAAATCATCAGAGAAGAAAGCATTGCAAGAGTTGAAGAACAAGCTCTTAGCTTCAGATGCAAACAACAAAAATGCTTCCATGTGGGGTGTTTCATTGCTTGTTAATGATAATGATGATGTTGCTGATGTGTTGCTCTTGAAGTTCCTTAGAGCTAGAGACTTTAGAGTCAATGATGCTCTCAACATGCTTGTGAAATGTCTTGCTTGGAGGAAAGAGTTTGGTGCTGATAATGTTGTGGATGAAGAGCTGGGGTTTAAAGAGCTTGAAGGTGTTGTAGCTTTTACACATGGGTATGATAGAGAGGGACATCCTGTGTGTTACAATCATTATGGTGTTTTCAAAGATAAGGATATGTATGAGAGGATTTTCGGTGATGAAGAGAAGTTGAAGAACTTTTTGAGGTGGAGGGTTCAAGTTCTTGAGAGAGGAATCAAGCTTTTGCATTTTAAGCCTGGTGGGGTTAATTCTTTGATTCAAGTTACTGATCTTAAGGATATGCCTAAGAGAGAGTTAAGGGCTGTCTCAAATCATATTCTCTCATTGTTTCAAGATAACTATCCTGAAATGGTGGCTCGTAAGGTACCTTAATGACATTACTGTTGTTCTGTGGTTTTGCTGTTTTTATTTGGTAAAAAGTAACATTGATTCTTTATTATTATTATTTTTGACCTTTAACACTCTGGTTTCTAGGAGAGTCGATGTTAGTTAACTTTGATCAAGATTGGTTTAGTCGAAATTTGTAATCGGGTTCTTCTTCTAAAGTGTATGACTTGAAATTCACTTTCTTTTTTTCTTTCTATTTTCTTGCTTTCAGATTTTCATCAATGTGCCATGGTACTTTAGCATGTTGTATTCAATGTTCAGCCCATTTCTGACTCAAAGAACTAAGAGCAAGTTTGTGATCTCTAAGGAAGGAAATGCTGCAGAGACACTTTATAAGTAAGTCTAAGACATCAATAATATTTAAGTTGTCTTCTATGCAAATATACATTTTTAGAAATTCAATTTTGTTGTTGTTGTGATTCATGTTAACTTTTTTGTCTATAAATGGAATTCAAAATGGCTCTGAGCTTCTGAACTTCCTTAACTCTCTAGAGACTTTGTCATTAATTTTGTTTACTTTATTTGAAATTGAAGTTCAAGTTGTCCTTTCTAGGCTTTCATTTTGCTATACTGATTCTGTATCAAACAGAATGACTTTATTCCCACAATTTCTCTTTTGTTATGTATGGTGATTGAGGTTTTTGTCCTTTTTGTTCAGATTTATAAGGCCTGAGAATATTCCTGTTCAATATGGTGGATTGAGTCTACCAAATGATTTTCAAAATGGTCCTCCAAAACCAGCTTCTGAGTTCACTGTTAAAGGTGGAGAAAAAGTGAACATACAAATAGAAGGGGTTGAGGTAACAATTTACTTCATTTTATATACTCTTAACACAAATTATAATGTTTACTTATGGTTCACGAGTTGACGGTACGCTTGGTAGTATCACATTTTAGAAATAGCTACACTGTGGTTTTGAATTGCTAGTCAGCTCGAAACCTTTATATTGATGATAAATGCAGACTCAATTCTCTTGCAGAGACTTTTAAAATTGTTAAATTTGTGGATGGTAGACCTCAAATTAAAACCATGAGTTACACTTTAGAACTTCAACCACCATGTTTTCTTGTGATTTTGGTAAAACTGCATAAGCATTTTAGTAATTTCAATAGAATTAAGGTGCCATGATAATTTCTTAAAACTAACTAAACATGGGCAAATTTTATTGTGGACCATCTTGATAGCTTAATGACTGATCTCATCTTTACGACTGAGACTATAACCTAATTGATGTATGATCAATAAATTAAGTTGAGTTTTGAATGACACTGAGTTTTTCCTTTATTTTTATCTATTACTTTTTAACATTGGTCTATCTTGGACCATCTGACATAGTGGACCACTTAGCATCCGCCTTAGACATGTACTACTGCAAGTTAAAGTAATTTGCTATATATATCAGTTAATTGTTTGTTAATTAATACTTACTATTTGTTAATTAGGGTGGTGCAACAATCAAGTGGGAGATTGTAGTTGGAGGCTGGGACTTAGAATACAGTGCTGAGTTTGTCCCAAACTCAGAAGGTAGCTACACTATAGCAGTTGAAAAATCAAGGAAGGTTGAAGCATCATCTTTAGCAATTCAAAATTCATTCACATCAAAAGAAGCAGGTAAAATGGTACTCTCAGTTGATAACTCTGCATCTAAGAAGAGAAAAGTTGCTGCTTATCGCTATGTTGTCCGCAAATGCAACAACAACACACAATCTGATATGTTGCAATTAAGCCTCAAATAGTGGTTGTAACAACAACAATATTGTGTTGTATTTTTTGCTTGTAATGTTATTTATGATTTGTTTTTGTTAACAATATTAGTATTTTATTTTGGGATGTAAAAAGGAAGTGAGAAATGGTGTTGAAATGTTGATTGATGCATGATCAGTTGGTAAAGAAGAAAAAGCAATTAGCTTTGCGTATAGAGCTTAAGCACTGTTTGTGTATTGTGATGAGTTTTGTCAGAGGGTATTGTCATTATTGACATGTGTGAAATTGGTCATTTGATGTAACTGATATGCAGTATAATCTGTTGTATTAAATATTAATATTAATTTTGATATGATTTTGTGTGATGTTTTTACTAGTTTTATAATAATGTGAAGGATTTATTTGCTGCTTAGAGATTAGGACAGTTCAGAGGAGGTAACGTGTTATGTTAAGATCAGCATCTATGACTATATAAATAGTACATGATGTCTTCCCACACCGTGGAGACAACATCTGTTGCAGTTTTCAAGGACGATTGTACTCAATGTGTGTCCTCATATTTCAAACTTATCATTAATGCCTTTTGACAAAATGAACATGTAAAAACGTACAGAAAAATTCATTTAAAATATTTACGGTTTCTAGTGGCAGCTAATAAGTTATTTTTAGGAGTAGATAAATTGATGAGAAATAGAGTAGAAATTTGGTGTTGTTTGGAATAGAAGAAATAAGAGCGAAATAAAAAAGAGAGAAATATAAAGTTGTCTTTTTCTTTAATTGGTTGTGTAGAAAGTGAGAAGAGAAAAATAGTAATTTTTTAGACATCCACAAAAATACCTTTATTTTGCAAATAATTTTATTTTGCTGATATTTGTTGTTTTAAGATTGATAATTAAAAATACCCCTATTCTAATTTAAAAAATTAGGCCTAATAAAAAAACGCAATTTCAATAATTAAAAAAATTAATAAAATAAATTTCAACCCATATATACATACCAATCTACAAGATATAACGAAGATCTACCTTATTGATATCATTGGTTATATAAATTTTAATGAAGATATACACATATCAATCTACATCATTTATATCATTTGGTTAGATAAATTCATGTAACAAGAAAAGATGTACATATAATATGTTATCTTCACATGTTATACTCAAATATATATCTCTCGACAATAATAATTCAACAATCGCAATTCAATTCATAAAATACACATATTTTACATCTAAAATTAAAACAATGTACATATCTTTTTTTTCACAACCTTGTCATAGTTAATAATTATTCATTGTCCAAACGGATATATAATATATGAGAGAAAGAAAACAAGCATTTTCAATTACAAAAATGACAGTAAATTTAATTTTAGTTTTAAGCACATAATATATGAGAGAAAGAAAGTCTTATAATCTAGATTTAGCTATCGCAAATAAATGATTAACCATAAAAAAATTGAAATTGTACCGTCAAAAAATTGAAGTTCATTTTTTTCTCAAAATTTTGAAACTTTCGAAAGTTTTTATGAAGTTCCAAAATGCATTTTTATTAGTAATAAATAATAATAAATTTATAATACTAAAGTAATAGTAATACATTTCTGGTAATAAATTAATAGTAATAAATTTGATATCTAATTTTTGAAAGTTTCAGTAATTGTTTTGAAAAAAATTTAAAAGTTTCAAAGCTTTTGAAACTTTCGAAATGGAATTACTTCGAAGGTTTGAAAATTTTGAAGTATATGTGTTTCGGAAATTTCAAATTCATCCAAACTTTTGAAATTTTCTGGAAAAATACACTTTGAAGATTTCATATATATATCCAAAGTTTCAAAAATTTCTGAAATATTTAATTTCGAAAGTTTGGTATTTTTCTAAAGTTTCGAAATTAATAATTTTATCAGCATAATTACATTTCAAACGTTTTCAATTTCATAAATTTTTTGAATAAATCAATAACGAGCGTTCATTCGAAAATTTCAAATTCATCCAAACTTTTGAAATTTTTTGAAAAAATACACTTTGAAGATTTCATATATATATCCAAAGTTTCAAAAATTTCTGAAATATTTAATTTCGAAAGTTTGGTATTTTTCTAAAGTTTCGAAATTAATAATTTTATCAGCATAATTACATTTCAAACGTTTTCAATTTCATAAACTTTTTGAATAAATCAATAACGAATGTTCATTTGAAATATTGAGTTAAAAAATATTTTAATTTATAATATTTTATGATTGAATTTAAGATATTTGGATAACTTTTAAATTTAATTACAACAATATCATTTATTTATGTATTTATGCTGTAAAAAGTGAACCGAATTGATGAATATTTTGTTCAATTTTTATAAATTATATAGTTCTGAATCAGTTTTAACCTGATTTATAAATATAAATTAATTTAATATTTTGAACTAGTTTTTTTTAAAAGAAAATATCAATTTTTTTTTTTAAAAAATAAATGTAAAAATATTTTTTGAGATAAAAGATTTTGATTATTTTTTAAAAAAAATTTAAAATTCCGTTGACAAAAATTTTTTATTTAAAAAAAATAAAAAAAATAATTATAAAAAAGAGTTTAATTATTTTTCAAAATAAAAAAATCTATTCCACGAGTTGTATTTGGCAGTTTCAGCTGATCGACATCTGGCAATTTCAACTGTGGTAATGGCTCGAAAACAATTGTTTGCCCGTGTCTTCTTTGTACCTCCTTCACTGTCCCATTAATTTTTTTGTTCCTCTTTTATAACACCCCTTGTGGCTTCCGTCATGAATCTTTTGCAACAATTTTTATTATCCAATTTTTGGTTGATAGTGTTGTAATTCTGTGAATTATATAAAATACATTAATAAATAATAATCATAATAATAAATACAAAAATAAAATACATTAATAATAATAATAATTTTAATAATATTATAAATTTTAATAATAATAATAATAATAATAATTTTAATAATAACATGTCAAAATAAATAGAAAGAATTTGTTATATCAGAGGAAGTTCGTGCCAAAACAAATCATATATCTCTAATGTTTTGACTTATCTCTCAACATTAAGTATTTATAATATTTTGAAGTTGTTATAATATTTTGATGATAAAATGAGAGAATTGCTGTAATAACAATTTTTTAAATTTGACGTGCCTCTACTATTTTAAAGTTGTTATAATATTTTGACTATAATACAAGAGAGTTGCTCTAATATTAAGGATACCTCAGTTTGTTTTGGAGCACGTTATTATAAAACTTCATCTTGTTCTATTAAATTTTTACTGTTTTGGCATGTTATTGTTAAAATTATTATTATTAATATATTTTATTATTATTATTATTTATTAATATATTTTATTTTTATTTATTATTAGTATTTTTATTTTTTAAAATAATTAAATTAATAATTTTAATAAAAAACAAATATTAAAATATAAAAAAAAATTATTACTTGAAAGTTATTTCCTTAAAAAATAACTTTCCATTGAAGTTAAAAAAAATTCACTTTAACGAGTCGTTTCTCAAAAAAACTTCAAACTAAAAAATATATTACATACAAAAATAAAATGAAAAGAGAAATATATATATATATATATATATATATATGAAAAACTCGACACTTCATGCAATTTCATAGATAAATTATAATAAAATTTACTCCTATAGATCTATAATTACGAGAACTCTGAACGCAGTCAGATATATATTATGAGTGGAAGATCGAATAAAATGTGCCGATCTACATTAATAAATTGGTCCTGCATTTTATTATTAAAGAATTATGATATATACTAAGTGTCAAGATTGACTACCTAACCCAATCGAGTACTGAGCTTTTTTGGGACCGACTAAAAACTCTCATCAAACTTTCCGAGGGCAGACCTATGCGGGCTAAGAAGAAAATTGGTGTATAAGCCCAGACCTATTCAAGGCTATGAACTTTTCCAATCGACCTGCATATTTTATTTATAATTAAATTATTTTATTAACAAATATACATAATTTATTATAATTTGAATTTTTAACTAATTAAATGTACATAAATTGAACCTAAACACATACCTTTATTAACGAAATTAAGTTTAACATTGTAAAAGAAAAATAATTAAAGCTCAATAAATAATAACAAAAAAATTATACTTAATTGTTAGTAGCAAACATTAATTAGTTTTCAACAAATATTTGATATGTTCAAATATATA
>JBBPBS010001171.1:6997068-7014789 GCA_037974835.1 Cicer judaicum | reverse complement strand
TAAAGTTCAAAAAATATTTAATCTTATATTAAAATAAATTCAACAAATAAAATTAATATATATATATATATAATATTAGATTTAATTATATACATTATAAATCTAAACAATTTTTATATTTTAATCGCAATCGTTAAATCATACAAACTATTTAACTTATAAAAACTAATTCTAAAGTTATCTCCGATGAATAGTTGTGATTTACTGATTTTATAAAAAAAAAATTATATAACAATTAAACTTTATAGTTTCTACGTTAGTTATTTTTTAATATTTAATTGTTAGCAACAAAAAAGACAAAGTATTAATATTTTGTCAATTATTTTTGCACTTATTAACTAACAGTGTTATAATTTAAATTTGAAGATTTTAGGATCCGTTTAATAGTCAAGAGATATGATATGTTATATTTATCTTATCTTATTCTTTTCAATTGAGACGGTAAATATCACTATAATTAACGCACACACTCATCATGTCCCTAATTCAATTCCAAACACCGTAAAACAATATTTTCTCATTTTAATCATTTCTTTTCCACTCACCATATCCCTTTCCACCCTGATCAGGTCGCATTCCTCTCCCTCTCCCTCTCCACCGTTCTCATCTTTGTTCCTTCTCCACTACCCCACTCTCGTCTCCCTCTCCACGCTTTTCTTGTCCATCGTGGCACTCCTCCCCACCGTCACACTATTCCAATATACCATTTTTTTTCCTCTTTTTATATTTGCGCTAATTTCTTTTGATTTTCTTATTGTGTTGAGGAAATGATTTTTTGATTTCCTCTTATTTTATGATTGTTTTATGTTGATGTTGATTTTATGATTATTGATATTGGGTTGATTTTCTTTCAATTTATTATTACTCTGATTTTATGATTATTTTTTGTTGTCTATGTTGAGTTGATTTTATGAATATTGGTGTTGGGTTGATTTTATGCTTATTGATGTTGAGTTTATTTCCTCTTTTCATATTTGTAGTGATGATTTCTGATTTATTTTAGTCTACAATATGATAAAAGTTATAATTGTTTTCTGCTTGTGTTCACGTTGAAAGGTTGAAAAAAAATAAACTTTGATCCTTAAATTTTTTTATTGTTTTCTTTGTTCATATTTATCATTTTTTTCTATATTCTTTATGTTTGTGTTTTATATTAATTGTTTTTTATAAAGTTATTAATAATAAAATTTGATTGATGTTTAAAAAAAAATATGATGGATAATAATAACTATTTTCCTCTGCATCTATGTTGTGTGTAAGGTGCATTAATAATAATAATGTTGCTACTTTTATATATAGATAAATATGAATTCATAAGATTAAAATGATGTAATGCTATAAGTGTATATCTAATGTTAGAGAAAATGTTTTTAGAGATGGTTGGACTTTGTTTAACAATTTTTATAATAGTGAGTCATTTTTAATTGTAGTTTTAGAAAAATTATAGCATTAGAAATCGACTAATGGATAGAAAGCAATTAAGGAGGGAATTTGTAGAGAGTTTGTTCAACCGAAATGATGTCACATGTGTTAATTAATTTTACATGGATATTAGATCATTTTTACGTTTGTGTGTTCTCCAGCGTATAAAGGGTAAGTTGAAAAAGAAGATGGACCAATAACTATTAAAGAACAAGTGACTATGTTCTTACACATATTGGCTTATCATTCTACAAATTATGTTATTAATTTCTATTTAAACAATCAGGACAAACAATTAGTAAGTATTTTAATTTAGTATTAAATGTGATATTATGGTTACACAAAATTCTTCTTAGAACACTTGATCATGTCCTCGAAGATTACATTTTTATTTGACAATTTTTTTTTAATAAGCGAGAGCTCTTTAAGATGAGACTTACAAGAAATGTAATTTTTATTATGGCTAAAAATGCGATGGCTATATTTATGAGTCGGTCTTACTATCCAATCAAGATTCAAATTAAAATCTTAAATGCTTGTTGTCTTTTACACAATTTTATTCAAAGAAATGTCTACCGACCGACCCCATTGGAAGAAAAGTTAGACATAGATCTTGAAAGCATAACCACAAGATTGAGGCAATTGATGCACGATCTACTTGAAGGGAAAACTTAGCCACAAAAACATAGAATGAGTATCTTGCTAACTGACATACGAAATGATTGTTTATTATTAATTTAATTATTAGTGATATTATTTTAGAACCTTTTCTAATTATATTATAAAATAACAAGAGGAAGATATATTATAAAAAATGATGTTAAAAAGAGGATGAGGTCTGTCTTGATATACTCATTGAAGTTGGGAATATTGGTTTAAGAGGTGATTATAGACCGTTCAAAGCAAACACCGAGGCAAAATTGGAGAAAAAATTTCTTGAATGTGGAATTAAGGTAAAACCACATATTGAATCTATCGTGAAGAGCTTAAAATTAGTTTATGAAATAATTTAAGATAAGTTAATTTAGGAGCAAGTATTATAAATTATTCCATAAACTAATTTTAGCCTTTTCATTGCAGATTCAATGTGTGGCTTCACCTTAATTCTTCGTCCTTAAAACTTTTCCTCCAATTTTGTCTCAGTTGCAGTTAAAGTGTTTGTTTTGAAATGTTCATTATCACCTCTTAGACCAATCTCACAGCTTCAATCAGTATATCGAGAAGAGTTGCATTCTCAGTTTTAGACTATTTTTTTCTATCCATTTTCCTCTTGTTACTTGATTGGATGCTAAACTCAAATTCCATTTCATTTCTATTTTACAACCAAATTATAAATAATATAGTATTACAACGTCACTAAAATACAAAGAAAATCAAATATAGGATTGAAAAATATATAACTGATAAAATATTTCAAAGTATAAAATAAATCAAAAAGTCATTTGTTCTAATATGCAAGATTCGAACATAATAAGCAAAATTTCCAAAATAGAAAATCATCCACTCCAATATAATTAGCAAAAGTTCTCAAATAATATCACTGATAACTAAACTAATAGTAAATAATCAATTCATATGTCTATTAACAAGACACTCATTCCATGTTTCTATTGCTAAGTTTTTCCTCCAAGTAAGACCACACATAAGTTGTCTCAATCGTGATAACATAAGTGGCATGGACAATATCTTCGTTGTGTGGTTGTCCTTCCAATATATATGTCTTATTGTTCTTCCATTGGATCGGCAAACATTTCTTTTTGAATAAAATTGTGTAAAAACAACAAGCATTAATACGAATTTGAATTTTGATTTGTAATGTGGATTTGAATTTTGATTTATAATGTGAATTTGAATCGTGATTTGAATCGATGGATTAAACTCTCTATAAGTCTCTCCTTAATCCCTCTCTAGTCTCTATCTATTAGTCAATTTATAATACTATGATTTTCATAAAATCATATTGAAAAATGACTCACTATCATAAAAATTGTTAAACAAAATCCAACCATATCTAAAAATATTTGTTCTAACATTAGATATAACATCACATTATTTTGTTCTTTCAAATTCATATTTACCTAGATATAAAAGTATTATTTTTATTATTATTATTATTATTATTATTATCATCATTTATCAACGTAAAATAGAATATAAATACATCTTAACACATAACATAGATGGCAAAGAAAAATAATAATAATTATTGTCCATCAAGTTAAATATTTTTTTTTTGAAACATCAATCAAAGTTTATTATCAGAAACTATATAAAAAATAATTAACATAAAACTCAAACATCAAAGATGATAGAGAAAAAATGGCAAATATGAACAAAGAAAATAATAAAAAATTAATTAAAGTTGATTTTTTTTCAACTTTTCAACATGAACTCAATCAGAAAAACAATCATAACTTTTATCAGATTTAAGACTAAAATAAATCAGAAAACAATGAGAAAATATCTAAAAAAATATGAAAAGAAGAAATCAACCTAACATTAACAATCATAAAATTAATCCAACATCAACGATCATAAAATCAACAAAAAATAATCATAAAATTAGATGACATCAAAAAATTACTTAACACATTAAATGAAACCAAAGGAAATTAAGGCAAATATGAAAATAAGAGAAAATGTTAGAGGAGCGACAATGGAGAGAGTGCGACTGTGGACAGGAAAAGTGATTGTGGAGAGGGATTGGAGAGTGATAGTGGAAAAGGGGATGGAGAGGAGAGCAGCGGTGGAGAGGGAGAGGAACACTGACCTCAACGGTGGAGAGGGAGAACGTGAGTGGAAAAAACCAAACATGAAAAAATATGTCTTAACTTATATCAGGTTAGAAAATGATTTTAACAGGATGTAATCGGTGTACATGTTTTTCAATTGTTTTCATTTATTTTGTTCAATAGCACTAGCTATCTCTTCTGCATCATATTTAACACTTAAGAATGTTCATATGATTCCTGAGGAAAATCTAATACTCGGTAAGACAAAAAGGTAAGGGCTGAGGCAAAACCCAGATTTGGTTCAAGAGATTAAAGGCGAACTAATGAAACTGTGGAAGATTTTGCATGTGCCATTGTTGGAGTGAAAATTGTTCACAATCAAAAACCGGAAGGAAAATTTTACATGTGCCAATGTTGAACTGAAGAATGTTCACAATAAAAAAATAGGAAGGAAAATTTGGTTTTAAAGCTGAGTTGAGTGCAATATTCACAATCTAAATAGCTTTTCAAGCAAGTGATATGACATGAAAACTCGATTATAGTAACTTCATTTTTAGGAACTCATACTACTCATGGACAAATCATAATTGTTATGACAAAAAAAAGTTTATATCTTTTATGTTTTCAAGTCCTGACCAGACTATGTATTGTTAAGCTGCCATAATTCAAAGCATCCAGGACATGTTAGGTCGAGATTAGACAGTAAAGTTGGCTCATACTCGAAGAGAGGGCAATACTTGTGCAGATTGCTTGGCCATATTATGCGCAATAAAAAAAGATAATTTCAAGACTTTTGAGACTCCTACTCATGGACTAAGCTGCCCCTTTCAAGCTGATACTAGGGGGATGCAATTCATGGAGTTTAGGAGTTCTAGTTTCTTTTTCCTTTTGATTTATTTCTACATTATTGTGAGTCGTGACAGTTGAATGAATGTAACATTTCCACCCTCACCATCAAGCTAATATGAAGCAACTAGAGATAGCTTCTGCAGTAGCAATGCATTCAAACGCAAGAATTTGGCTTCTTACCGCAGTTTCAATCAGACACGACAAATTTAGCTAGTTATCACAAACGGATTGCTGGATTGAACTTGGTGTAGAAGATTTCATCTCATGGTTTCACAGTTGGAGAATGTACGAACTTTTATTAGACTGTTTAGCTAGTCATCACAAACTGATTGCTGGATTGAACTTGGTGTAGAAGATTTCATCTCATGGTTTCATAGTTGGAGAGTCTACGAACTTTTATCAGTAAACTAGTCGCAGATACATGCACTGCCCATTCTGTATAAAATACATTGAAATTTTCCTTTCAGCACAGCATCACAGAACTCCCACCAGTAGCTTCATAATCTTCAACAAAATTTATCTCAAACTTACTCTCTTTCAACTCTGTTCCTAATGTCCCATTTTATCATAACATACATTAATAATAATAGCCAAGCTTCACTGTTATCTGGTAAAATCCAAAGGTTTACCACTTGAAGTATAAACAGAATTCCACTTCCCTATATCCTGAATTGCTTTATTATCCATTTCATCACCCTCATAAATTGTTGGATCTTCAGATTTGGAGTGCTTCCTCACTTTGCTTTGTAACTTGTGAAGAATCCTCCATGTCACACAATCAGGTGACACTCCATTCCTATTCATCTCTCTAACGATTTGGTAAGCCTCACTTTTAAAACCTAGATTGTAAGCACAGTTGATCAGAATATTATAGCTATATATATTTGGAATGACTCCAGAATCTACCAATTCATACAAGAAATGACAAGCCTCGTTAAATTTGCCAGAGCCACATAGCCCTTTCAGAATGGTTGCATAAACAAAATTATCATGGATCCCTGAAGGCCATATAACACTCTGCCAAAAACTCTTTGCCTCTTCTATTTGATCACATTCACATAGACCTTCTACTATAACCGTATAAGTGGTACTATCTGGAGTAATGCCATCGCTCGCCATGTTATTAAAAACCTTGAGTGCATCGTTCGGTCTCTTTAGTTTGTATAGACCTCTGATAAGAGTGTTATATGTTATAACACCAGGCTTCAAACCATTTTGAGGCATCACTCGATTGAACAGATCAAGAGCTTCATAGACTTTTTCAGCATCCAATAGACCAAAAATCAATGTAGTGAATGTCACAACATCAGGTGCACAAAATTTACCCATCAACATGTCATCCAATACTGTTACAGCTTCATCAACCCTCCCCATCTTGCAAAACCCATTGATAACTGTGTTGAGGGTAATAACATCAGCTTTACAATGGCTCTCAAGCATAAACACAAGCACATTTAAAAGCTCTGTTGGATTGTTTACTAGACAAAGAGCTCTCAAGTAGATGTTGTAAATCCTAGTCTTGTCAACACCTTCCTTACACAACATGAGTTTCAGAACTTCCCTTGCCTTGTCCACATCCAATACACGACAAAGAGCTTCCACCAATACCTTATAAGTATGCTCACACAGCGAGAATCCAAATTCAGCTCCTTCCTCTAACAACTGATAACCCCTCATACAATCACCATCCTTGCTAAGTCCATGTATTATATAACTATATGACACATCACTTGGAACAAACCCTCTCCTCCTCATCAAATAAACAATCCTAGCTGCTCCATGATACCTTCCAACTTTGCAGAATGAATCAATCATCTGGCCATAAACAACCTCCTCAGACAAACTACTTCCACATGGCATCTCTTCTGCAATCTCAAAAACTTCATTGAAAAACCCTTCTTTACACAAAGAATCAACCAAATTTGCAAAAGCAGCAACCTTCACACCCAATTCAACTTCCACTTTCATTCTCTCCCACAACTTGCACATCAACTCTCTACCACCTTCCAAATCCCTTTCCCGAAGAAATCCACGAATCAAGACACTATAAGTCATCGAATTTGGCCCTAAACCACATTCAAGCATTTCATCAAACACCTTCATTGCATCCCTTATTCCACCAACTGAACAGTACCCATTAATCAAAGTAGTATAAGAAACAACATTGGGACAGTGCCCACGATTCTTCATGTCGAAAAACAACCGGTGAGCATCAAACGGTCGATGAATCAAGCAAAACTGATCCATCAAACGGTTGTAATTAACCAAAGAGGGAACAAAACCAGGTTTGGTTTGGATCAATGATTTAAAAAGAGACCAGGTTTGGAGTGGGGTTTTGGAACGGAGTAACCGTGCGAGGAGGACGTTACAGGTTCGGTGATCGGGGATTGAACCGGAGGAGAGGAAGAGGGAGAAACGTTGGTGAGCTTCGGAGAAACGGTTGGAGTCACAGAGAGTGTGAACGATGGTGGCAATGGTGTGTTGTGAGGGTTGAAATGAGAGAGATGAGAATGGAAGAGAGAGTAGAATGAGGGATTTGGGTTTGTGGGGAATGAGAAAGGTGAAAGCTTTGTTGCATTGACACCAGTTTGTTAAGGTCGTTTGCATGGTCACCTGATGAAGACAAATTCGGTGTCACTTGCATTGCATTATTACAACATATGATTTCGAAGGTCATTATTCATTTTTAATGCATGCATATTCAGGGATCCACGTGATTTATTAACATCTTTCATCACTTTTTAAATCAATTTTATTATTATTATTATTATTATTAAAATTACGATTTATTTTACGATTAATTAAAATCAAACGATGTAAAAATAATGCAACTTTTTATTTTTTAAAAATTAAAAATCCAATGCTTTATTTTTGGATCGTCTGATCAACGTCGAATGATTTTCAATATGCTTAATGTACAATTGTGACTACATGAGATGCAAATCCTTTATTTAAGAGTGCAGTCATTAAAAATTACTCTATCCTTGACTTAATTATAAATAAAAATGGATTATATTCCACTTATTAAAAAATATTGTTTTAGATCAATTGAGTTAGATTATTTATAAAATTCAACTCAATTGATAATGTCGATTTTATTAAATTAAAAAATTTATGGTGATTAGAGTTTAAACTCAGAATCTCCATTTTACATGTGAGATTGATTTCATTAAAAAAAAAACAAAATTAGGCCAAAGGCTTATAAATCCATCCAAAAACTATGATACTATGAGTACTTCCCAAGAAGTTCCCAAAATATCATTTTGCTTGATATTTCAAAAAAATGCTTTGATTCTTTAATTAATTGTTTTAAAACATAATCACAAAACACAAAAGTGTCTCTTAGTCTCTATAGTGTAAATTTCAAGTATGTGAGATTAGGCTAGGCTATCCTAATCACACATATGTTAATTCTCTAATTAATCTCTCTCATAAATGTTAATCATAATCGAATTACATAAATGTTAATTATAATATTTAAAAGAATATTTAAATTTATTACTATAATTTTGAGTGTATATTGACACACATTTTTAAAACATGTGACATAAATTATATTTTAATCAACTTTATACACAAAAAATTATAGAATTGGAGCTCTCAATCTCCATTTCTAAAAAGAAATGAAGAAAAATATATATCATAATTCAAGTTTCTCAAATAAACCCACGAGACATTCACAAACTCCGGCTCGACCTCAAGTACATTCTCGTTAGTGTCATTTCTTGTTATGTTATTCTTGTTATTGAACTTCTATTTTATTTTGTTCATATATGAGCATGACTAACTCAATATATAAATTATATTTTTTTCTGATATTATCTTCAATTAATGGATTAAAAAAAGCAGTGGAGAGAGTAATACAATAAATTAATTTGGCATATATCATTCATATCAACCATAAAATACACCATATATATATAAAACCATAGACAGGGGTGGGTGTAGCAGGACAACCACAACTCCATCTCTTTCTAAAGCATCCTTTGATGTAAGTGAATGCTTACTTATGTCCTCAAAAGATGAAAAAATAAAGTATATAATCACTAGTACCATAGTAATAATCCCCTAAAAAATATAACTAAACATGAGTTAAAAAATATTTATATATTTGGCTTAATTTTAAACTCCATTTATCAACTTCTTTTAACCAATTTTTGTTTATAATTTAAGCTAGAGAGTATCAATTAATAGTGTAACACATAAATATTGTACTCAACTATAGCATCATTTGTGATGGTGCTACCATTGTACTTCCCTTGAGTGATAGCAAAATTCATAGCCATGAGAAGGTCTACCTCACTAAGTGATGTTGAGGCATAGAATCCTTGTGCTTTTCCAACCAATTTTGAGCTCAACTTAGGTCCTAAGGTCAAAGGGTTCTCAATCATGTTAACAATACCAAAGGAAGTGGCTGAGTTTTTCAAAGGTGATGGAACAATTGTTATTGATGAAGGGTTGTTTCCACTAACTATGTCATGCCAATATAACTTTAAATGGCTTAGCTTCTCTTTTTTGTTCTCAAAACTTAATGCTTTGTGGTCTAGTGAACGTACGAAATTGTTAATGTCTTGTTTTGCTTTGATTAGAGATGTAAAGGGAGTAGTGGAGAGGAGGAAGATCATGATGGAGAATTGGATAAACATGGTGGTTGTTGAAGATGGTGATTGTCATCGATGCTACCAATTTGAATTTGAGCACTTATATATAATTGTCATCGATGCTACCAATTATACGTGTTTTTTTTCATAAAAGTAAGTGTTCATATCTAATCCAAAATACAATACAACAAACTTAATCGAAAATCTAAAATTGAACAAACCTAATCGAAAATCTAAAATTGAACAAACCAAACATAAATAAATAAACTAAAAAAAAATTAACGGATGGATTTGTTTTCAGTTTTTATGATGCAAATCGAATTGAAAATAATACTATTAATTATATGTGTTGATACTAATTTCACACACTTACTCAGTTGAGAAAACATCGAAGGAGTATTATCCATGTGGTTTAGAGTTCTAACCCTTAAACTTAATCTTAATGTAATTTACTAATACTTGTCGATCAATAGTTTAAATTTGTGAAAATAATGTAATTTATTAATAGGTTTGTAGGACTGTATTCACCCTCTTATTGTTGAAATTCAATTATGTGTAGTTAGTCTCACGTTGACCAAGAATGGAGGCTATATTATATATATAAAAGGAGAATGACCCATAAATCTAATGTCTTAAAGTTTAAGGTTTAAGGTTGAGATGTGGTGTCTAAGTCTCTTATGAATCATTGTTTAGCCCATTTTGAATGTCGGGGGAGTCTAGTTTGGCTTGATGGGGGAGCAAATAAGGACTTGGATCAAGTCTAGTAATCAATAAAAGACTTGGCACATAGGTTTTGGGTTGATATGTGGTGTCTAAGTCTTTTATGACTAATTGTTTAGCCCATTCCGAATATGTCGACCTCCCCCGAACTCCCCAACACTTATATATGCAACAAACTTTTTTAAACTATCGTGTTTTGCCTATTTAGAAAGCATTAAACATTAGAGCCCGCTTTTCTTTAAACTATCGTGTTTTGCCTATTTAGAAAGCATTGAACATTAGAGCCCACTTTTCTTTAAATCTTTGGAGTATTTGACGTGCTCGAATTAAAAAATATTGAAAAAATAATTATTTGTCTTCTCATAGAAAGAAGACATAATTTTCTTTTGATTGGATCAAGGTGATTAATCAATTAAGGAGATGTCGTGCAAGTTATAAATTGAAAAGATTATTTGGATAGATGGCAATCCCCTCCGATTGATTTTTATAAATGTAGCGTTTTTTTAACAATTGTACTCTGCATGCATATTCCAAATTCTTGAAAAAGAATTATCCACAAAAGTTTTACGTAGAGAAATAGTTCCTTAGATAAATATGTAGACAGCATATTTTCTGCAAATTTTTTATAACGAATGTCTGTTGAATATATTTCAATAGTATCAATGAGGTCTCTCTTGTATTATTTAATAAGTTTTTTTTGTCGGTGTCCTTCCATATAATTGTTATTGTTAGTATGACCAAAATTAATATAGAATGAAGCACTTCAAAATAAACATTAAACACTAGAAAAAGGCTATTGAAAAAAATAAATAAAAAATGATTAAAAAAACTTGACCAATCAAAAGTAGGAGAGGAAAAGAAGAATTAAAGATTTTTATATAAAACATTTAAAAATGAAAAGATCAATATTGGCCTAAAACTGCAGAAGAAGAAAAAAACTTGAATAAATATTTTAATATCTTCTCCCTTGTTCACTTTTTAAAATAAAATTCACATTAAATGATAAAAAGAATACATTGTTATTATATTTTTAACATTGTTAACTTGTTTCTTACAATTATTATAAAGTGAGCACTAAACTATTGTCTTTGATGTCCAAGATTGTCGTAAAGAGGTCAAGACAAACAAAACTAAAAGAGTGTCAAAATAAATCATTTAACAAAATCTAGGGCATGTATACAAAAATATATTTTACAAATATATAATATCATATATTTCAAAATATTATATATTTAATAAATAAATAATATCAATAAAATTTTCAATATAATAGATTATATTAAAGTTAATACATCATATATATTCCAACATAATATATGTTTAAATTGTTATAGTATTTTACGTCAAGAAAAATAATTGTCATATTATGTAATCTATTACATATCAAATTGGATACTTTGTGACAACAAATTACCACATAAAAATGTGTTAAAAATTGTGACTATATTAATGATTTTAAATTATGACATTTTATTTTAACATATTAATTTGTATATTTTGTGACAAGAATAGACTATATAAAATTTTATTAAAGCATCTTCTTAGTTTTTATTAAATTTTTTATTAATTTTATTAAAATTCTGATGATACACGAGTTAAACCTATGTTTGTATTCTTAGTTATGTCAAAAAAAAGTATTTGTATTCTTAATTTTTGTTAAATAAGTGTCCTTAGATTTCGACCTAAATTTAGAAAAAGATTTCATATTAAATAGAGTAAATTGTTTTTTTCGTAGTTTAAAAACAAATTTTAATATTCAAAACTATAAAAATAAATTATATAATTATTTTATCTTGACAACTAAAAATTCACCACTAATAAATTATTTATTTATTATTATTTATAAAAAAAATTAATTAAAATACCATTTCTTCGTGAAAACTTAATACATTCTCAACAATCAATTCGCCACAAATTAAAGTTACGTAATTACACTTGAGGAACTCCTTTCGATTAAATTATAGTATTTAAGACCCCCAGTACCACCTTCCACCACACAATATATTATTAACCATCATTTTAAACATTATATTCCACCAGTATAGTCTTTCACCACTATCATCTATCATATCAACCACCTTTTACGATCATCACTACGATAACATCTGACAATTGTTTGATTGCCACTTTGATAACTATTATTATTAAAAACATAAATTATAAACTTATATTTACGTCATTTTTAGAGTAATTTGCATTGTCATTCCTTCATAAATTACAATACTCTCAACTCTTATGCATACACTCCACTCTCTTTTATGAAATTTATATTAGAGAAAATTACAACTACATCCATAAAAGATGGTTGAATTATATTTTCAAATAAATTTAATTATTATAAACCACACAATATCTAATTGTATTGCACAATAATAGAGAAATAGATTCCCTGTAAACTTATGTGTCAGATATTTTCAGAAAAAGGGGAAAAAGAGCATCATATAAAGTATGAAAGGAAATAGCAATATTAGTGTGTTGTTGAGGTGGCGTGGTGCATTGCACAGGGCAGAGGCAGAGGCAGATAGGTAGTGGCTCAAGATGTACCTTTGTGTGGGAAGAAATGGAAAATAGCATCATATACAACTGGAAAGACCACTAACCATTATACTCAAACTAGTAATTTCAGTCAAATGAAATGAACTGAAAAATTGTTCCAAAACTAAAAATGGGCCTAGACTTGAACAATAAGTCATGGGCCCAAGTTAGCATTAGCCTTTTTCAAAAATATCTTCACCTAACCATCTATCATACTATACTATAGGGAGACATCACATTTGCCTAGTCTTACAGTGAATCCCAAACAGAGGGTCTTTAAAGCCTTTAGAGCTTTAATTAAGTATGGATGACTAGATGTAAGAATCTCCAACTCTATATTGAGCATTTAAAATATTTATCATAGAAAAGTCGAACACAAAGCATTATCAGGATTGTGCATTAAGTCCTACCCATGCTTGTTAACAGAGGTGTGCATAATTGGTTTTTTTTTAAAATCAACCTATATCTATTTTAAAATTAATATATAGATTTATATTTATAATTAAATTATTTATTTAATTTAAAAGTAGTTATAAATTCAATAATAAAATTGGTTATGTTTAAATAACCGGTTTATAATTAAGCAATCGATTTAAAAAAATTAATTTTAAAATCAATTTTTTTTAAAAATTTTAAAAAAAAATTCTCATCAAATTTTTTAAGAAAAAATTTAATTTAAAAGTTTTTAAAAAAATATTATTTGTTTATTTATTTTTTCCGATATTTTCTTAAAAAAAATAAATTTCAAAATTTTTTCAAAAAATAAAATCTCAAAATTAATAAAATATTGATTATAAATAAAACTAAATACAAATATAAAACATAAATAATAATCTAACCAATTTATAAATAAACATTATAATTATATAATTTTAACTAAATATTTAAAATATATTTGTACCTTATAACCAGATATTTTTGCGTAACCCTTCTTGTCAACAAACAAATATGTTGGTGTCTATAGCCGAATGAATATCAAGATCATTTAAATGTTTAGATTTAAATGTTTTGGTTTAGTAATAGTATCCAAATTCACCCAATGATTGGACTTACTACGACAAATAAAATCATGAACACTATAATCAACCGTCTCCACACGCACACCAGTGGAGATCTATAGATTATGCATGAAATATATAGGGATAGTGATCAGTAAAGATTTAGCAAGAGATGATTCGACCAACTCAATTTAATATATTAGACTTTCAACTAGACAATTTCTCGATAAATTTTTTATGGGAATTTTTTTTTTATTTTTTTTTATTTTTCAAATGCCACACTTTAAAATAATATTTTTTATTGTTTTACTTTTTAGATTTATCAGTCGTTCCTTAGGAAAGCGACCTCTAACTATATTTTTATTTTATTTTAAAAATTGTTTATTATTAGAATTATTAATTTAATTATTATTATTATTATATATATAATTAAAAATTATTATAATTAAAATGATTAAATATATATATATATATATATTATTAAAATTTTCAAAAAAAATAAATTAAATGATAATAACATTTAAATAATAATAAAAATTAAATGAAAATGAAACAAAATACATTAATCCCACGCCTCATGTCGACCTCATGATACAGTTTCATTTTCATTTAATTGTTATTATTATTATTATTATTATTTAATTTTTATTATTATTTTATTTTATTTTTTTTAAATTTTAATATAATATATATATATATATTTAATTAATCATTTTAATTATAATAATTTTTAATTATACGTATAATAATTATTTATTATAATAATAATAATTAAATTATAAATTTTATTTATAATTTATTATTATATTTTATTTTTTAAATAATTAAATTAATATTTCTAACAATAAACAATTTTTAAAATAAAATAAAAATAAAATGTAGTTGGAGGTCGCTTCTTCGGGAAGCGACTTCCTATTGAATTAACAAATTTTCCTCTTCACGAGGTCGCTTTCCCAGAGAACGACTTCATATTGAATCTAAAAAATAGGACAATCAAAAAATATTATTTCAAAGTGTGGCATTTGAAGAATTAAAAAAAATGATATTCTCATAACAAAAACTCTTAGAAATATTCCTCAAAAAATAATATCAATAATCAAAATTGAGGAAAAAAAAATAACAACAATCAAAATCATTTACTTAAGAGTTACAGAATATCACATGGAATATGAAAAGTTAAAAGAAAATTGACCTGCACACTATTCACAATACTCCTCCCTCTTATATGTCAATTGAGGATACGTGTTGTTAAAATCTTACTATAAAATATAGTAAAAGAAAAAGAGTTTAATATCTTTTTTTTTTTGTGAGAATTAAATAACATGTCTATAATATACTATTACTAGAATTTGACAAATAATTTGCTGCGACATAACCAATTAATTATAGTTTGGGTTCTTTTGGATAAAATAAGTTCATATATGATGTAACTCTAAGGTTATAAAGTATTGCTCTTGACTTCATTCCTACGTAGGTGAAAAACTATAGCTTGTCAATAAATTTTATAAAATAATTTATCATAATGTGTATAATTAGCAAGATAAATTAGTGATTCAGTTGGACTAAGATATGATATTTTCAGGCCAAATAATTCTTCTTCCTTTTCTCAAGATGTGAAAGAATTTTTATTCCCATTTAGTGATCTCACAATTACAGCTATCAAAAAAGCTCTCATCTGTTAGACCTCTTAATTTTTTATTTATTAAACCCTTAAATTTATGCTTATTATTTTATTAGATTTAAGAGAGGCGTTAAGGGGACTTATAGGTCTCCAATATTGAAAAAAAAAATCTCAAAAAATGGTGAGAAAAATAAATAAAAAATTTCGAAAAAAATTAAATTTCTTTTTTGAACAAAAAAATTTTCAAAAAAAAATTGAAAACTTTTTTTCGGTGAAAAAATTAAAAAAAAATTATTTCTCAAAAAAATTTTAAAAAAAATTGTCAACTTTTTTGAAAAAACATGGGCATATAGCTCATTAAACCTATAAAATTTTAGGGACTTTTAAAATTGAGGTCTTTTAAATTATAAATTTTTTTAGCCCCTCCAATATGTAGGTTGAAGTCAATAATTAAAAGACTTATCAAATTACCAACTTTACTGACAACTATTGAAATACACAATAGATGAAATTTGTCGATGTATAAAGGTTTTTGCACCTTAGTTATAATATAAACGTTTTTGCACCTTAGCTATAAGCTTTATGAAGCACAAACTTCACTTCTTGAATTACTCAATTAAGCAATCTATAACATTTATAAGTTCTTGTCGAATTATGATAATATATTCACCTCATCATCAATGATAATAAATTTATTATCGAAACTTTTCCCGAGATTGCATAAATAAATAGAGTCATTTTTATAGCAATCACTTAACAAATAATCATTGAGTGATTATACCTTTATGATAGTTTTAAATGTGTTGCTCAAGCAAATTAAATCTTTCAAATAGTTTTTTTATTTAAAAATCATTATCAAGTGACCATATAAATATGGTGTAAGTGTATCCATCATATGCACATTTATCCGTTCATGTGCTGCTAACTATAGGCTAATTAAGAACAAAAAAGTTATTGCATCCAAAACAAGCGAAAAGTTAATAGAAGAAGGTGTATCTTTTAATATTAATATTTTATTTTTCCGTGAAAATTCATTCATGTCTAATTAATTTAACATTTTTCAGTTGTACTTTTCCATTTGGTTGATTATTATTTTGTCTATAATTCTTTATAAATTTAATTTAATGTATCTGACAAAAAAATTTATAGAGTTATAAAATCAATTATGTTTAAATACTTTTTCGAAATTTTCATATTCTCTTTTGGACCATCTTTAATTTTAGCTTCATATTATCTCTTGATCTATTTATTATGTTTTATAATTTGTTTAGAAATACGATACAATATAATAAATAGAAGATAATATTTGATTATAAATAATTTATAGCTATGATGAATGTCTTTTGTTTATTATTATCGTGAGTGATATAATCTACATACTAAGTGGAACAATGTTGTTTTTTTCTTCTTATTATTTACAAGTGGTAGTTAGCCACTAATTGCAGAACATTGTGGTAATTGCCCATTAAACAAAAAAGAGACATGTTATTAGGTACGAAAAATTATTACAAGAAAAAAAAATGTTTGAAAATATGAGTTTAATTTGACCTATCAAATTTGGACTAATCATACATATAGTAGTGAATATTATTTGAAAGAATTATATGTTGCCCACTAAAATCTTGTGTTTCTTGCTGATGATTTCTCTTAATAGTAAGTATTTTCCCGCAAAAACTAATGTAGACACTCTAAACCACTACTTTACTAACGATCCACCTTGTACTAAACAACATTTTGCACGTTTCCAATTTTCTATAATGGGCATAGTCTATAAAAGAAATATAGTGCATATGATCTGATTTCCTAAGTCTAATATCTCTTCTAGAAAACTAACCACATCAAACTATATTGAAAGAGCTTTAAGTGATTTTCATTTTAAAATTTATGATTAAAAAAATGAGTAATTGTTTGTATACATATTTAAAAAGATTAAAATAAAATATGAGTGATTTTTACTCTAAAAATATTATTAAAAAGAGATAAGTGATTGTTCATATGTATTTTGTTTTGTTATAAACATTTAATCATTACATAATACTTTATTCATATAAAAATATAATATATATTTTGCAAACATTAATTTGAGATATATTTGTAAATATTGTTTTTATATGATCATTATTTTTATTTTTGTTTTACTATTTATATGCCTCATTTCTACTTCAACTTTCAATAAACAATTCTTAATTAGATATATTATGTCACGTATTTCTTTCAAAAAATATTTTGATTTCATTATCTTT
>JBBPBS010001171.1:6971192-6996473 GCA_037974835.1 Cicer judaicum | reverse complement strand
AGTAAATGTATTTTAATATTATATTAATATATTATATAATTAAAATGTTGTGATTTATTTATATGCAGTGAATTAAATGTGAGTTTATTTTTTTTATTGTTAATTTTTTAATTATAGAGATATAAACAAAATATTAATAAAATGAAAAATAAAAAATTAATGAATTCTAGAAATATCACATCATACTATTAAATGATGTGTTAAAATTAATGTTATATAATATATAAAAATGTAATGTGTCAATATATTATTTTAAGAGATTTATTTTAATATATTATATTATTAATGTCGATGATGAGTGGAGGTAGGTGATTCAATCAAATGATGTGTTAAAATTAATGTTATATAATATATAAAAATGTAATGTGTCAATATATTATTTTAAGAGATTTATTTTAATATATTATATTATTAATGTCGATGATGAGTGGAGGTAGGTGATTCAATCAATTTTTCCTTTAAATGTTTTGGTCTAGATCATTTATAATTTTTTGTACACATATTACAATTTCTAATTAAAATAAATCTTATTAAAAAATGTTCAAAAATATATACTCTTACATCACATTGGTTCTTACACTAGTATATTAACCTAAGAAGAAAAACATTTCGTTTCTATTATATTTTATAAAATACAGATGTGTCCTTTTTCAATTTCTTATCTTATAATTATATTTTTGTACAATGTCCTAGGCGAGTTAAAGATGTAAAACAATTATGTCAATTTTACTACTATTAGTGAGACTAATTTGTGCTGTCAAAAAGAAAAGATAGGCCTCAGACATTAATTTTTGTACAATCTCACATGGCTTTGGTGTTGCTTTCCCTTGTACTCATGGGGAATAAAATAGGCCTCAGACATCACACGTTATGAGTGTCTAAAAATACATATGGGATGGGTACTGTGATTTCAATAACCTCCCTCCCCCATTAGAAGTGAATGTATCATTGTATTCATATGATAGAAAATATTACTCTTTTCTACTGAGTTTAAAACTGAATTATATCAGTTAGAATATATAATTTAAAGTTATTAAAATTGATAAAAAATTAAGATCAAACTAACATAACATAAATTAATGATATAAAATATAAAAATTCATATAAAATGTGATTAAATCTATAAAGACAGTAAGATTGAAGTGTTCAGAATATTTATTTTTCTAGAGTTATAATAATGAAGCCATCAAAGTCATTTATTGTATATATACTAATCGAAATTATCAAGTCGATATGTTAATTTAAATCAAATGAAAGACTCAACATAACAGAAATTTAAAACAAAACTATATCAAAGGATGAACAAAAACAATGTCACACCAAAAATTAATCATGCATGTAAATTAATCATGTAAATATAATTCTAAAATTTCATTTAAATTTATACTACTAAAATACTAAAATCAACGACAAAAGTTATTTTCAGAAAATATAAAATATTCTTTAATTTTTTAGTCACAAAATCTAATGACAATTTAAAGAGAGATTTTACAGTTTAAAAATAGGTTTTACTTTTAATTTTTTAATCACAAAATTTTTAATTTTAGTTTTTTAACAGCCTTAAATTGTAATTTTAAATTATAATTTTTTTTCTATGATATGAAAGCATATATAACTTTTACTCTTTATTTTTAAAAATTGTACTAATTAGTTTTAACTCAAGATTTGTTAGTCTCCTAATGAAACTAATCCTATAATTTTAATGAAAAGATGACAAAACTCAATTATATCTTATAGTTTTCCATTAATGACATCAACTCTTGACTTACAATTTGTCTTGAAGATAATTATTTCGAATCCTAGTTCATGCAACGAAGAAATAGCTTCCAAAACTCGAAACCCTTCAACTTCTTATGATAATAAAATTGTGTCATTCCACAAAAATTTTGCTTTGATGAGTTCACATTTATCATTCTGCAATCACATGCCAATTGTGAAATCATTTATGCTCTTGGAACATTGCAACATTAATGTCACATGTAAGCTCCTCTGTATTGGACTTATTCCACTAGACTGTACCATGCTAATGTGCAATATTATTGATGTTCGTACTAATTTTTTTCCGAATTACAAACCACTTGAAAATGTGATATTTGACCATTGCGACATAGATTGAAATCTACTTCTCAATATCATTCCATACTTTCTAGTTCTTTGTGCCAAATATATCAAAAAAATCATTGCAAATTGTTGCCTCGATTCTAAGTTCAAGTTACATAACATCTTAAAAACCAAGAAGGACAATTACTAGTGCAATGAACATTCTTCCTAATTAAATTAATTCTAGCCAAAAGACAACCCCATAACATTCTCCACAATAATAGCTTTACTTTTTGCCAGACGTTTAACTTCCATAATCTATCTCAATTTCTCTCTTTCTCTAATTACATGTCATGTATAAAATATTTTCTTATATTATTCATTTGTTGTTTTATATTGTTACTAAAATATTAATTATTTTTTCATTAATATATTATTGTTTATTATATCTCAATCCATCTATTTTTATTTATTTATTAAAATTACAATGTTAAACTCATTTATTACTTTGTTATTACCATATGAGAGAATTACTCTTAACAAAATAGTATGTGCCTGAACTCTGAACTGCATTTAATTAATAACTGAGATCGAGGGAGTAAAAAGTAATATCCATCTATTTTCTTTTATAATAAATAAATAAATAAATAAAAGCTCTCCCTCCTTTTCTTTGTATTTTCTGTTGCTTCTTCGTCTTCAGTGTTGTTGATCCTTTCATTTTCTGTTCAACCGAAACAATCTCCTTCATTCTCTTCTTTCTATCCCTTCTCCTCTTTTCCTTCTCTTCGTCGCTCTCTTTTCGTATTCTTAAAAAGGTACGATTCCAAAAAAGACTTCATTCATGATCATTATCGAAAGAACTTTTTCTGTTAAGTTTTCAAAATTTGCATGTCATTTCATAATTTTTATGCTATTGGGGTAAACCCCATTTCATCAAGTTTGGATTTTTCAAATGTTACTCCAACTTACTTGTTACTGTGCATTGAATTTTTGATACTTTTGTAAAGTTTCTAACTTTGTTATATTATAGTGTTTCTTGTTTCATTCTTCTCTTTGAAATGTGGTCCACGATCTTTTTTTTCTGTTCTTGGAAAACATTTCATGTGTAGGTTTCCATTGTAGCATTGCCATTTTTAGCTAAATGTTTTGTTCTTTATCTATTAGTTTTGTTATACAATGGACTCAACGCGGTTTTGGAATAAATGCTTAATAAGAGTTTGTTTTCAGCTTTCACAAAGTAGTAATTTGTGTATTCACTACTTTTCTTTTTTACATAGAAGAAAAAGAAAGAGAAAGTAGAAATACTATTGTTATCATAAGCCAGATTTTTGTGTTTTCTTCTTTTGAAGATGAATTATCAGCTTTTTGATAAGTTAGGTTTGTTTGTGATTTTGGTTTTGCCATAGATTTTTCAATGAAATGACCTTTTTCTTCTTATGCCAGGATGGGGACATGGAAGAAAACACAATATTCTATTTCAAATGGGAATCAATTTCTCCCTCCTAATCTGTCGGTGTTTGGAAGAAATTTGACAAAGGATCAACTTGGTGGTGTCATATTTGGGTGCAAGAACACGACGATGAAAGAATGTTTAACCAAACAACTCTTTGGTCAGTCACTTTCATGTGATTGCTTTTCTTTTAGTTGATAGCATCTTGGTAGTCCCGCGTATGTAGCTCGGTTGATGAACTAAGGAACACCGATGGAGATTTAAGTAGGATGTCTTGGGTTTAAACTTGGAAACTAAAGTAACTACTAATTTACTAACATTTGCTTATAAAAAATAATGGAAACATGATGCTTGGAATTTGTATCCTATGCCACAAAATTATCAGCATTGGTAACTAATATTTTCACTTTATAGGCATTTTGGTTGTCAACTCTTACTCATGGAAATTTTATTTGTTCCACAGGCTTACCGGCTCAGCACTTCTCTTATGTGAAGAATATTCGACCTGGTTTGCCGCTGTTTCTGTTTAACTATACTGAAAGGATGCTTTATGGAATTTATGAGGCGGCTTGTAATGGGAGAATGCTCATAGACCGTTATGGATGGACAGACGGTTCAGATGTAACACAATTTCCTGCACAGGTAAAATTTCTTGCTTATAATAATTATGGGTTATTATTATTCATGAAAAGGGCCTTATGTTTATATGCTTCTTTGTTATCAATGTTCAAGGTGCAAATTCGAGTTCAATTACAATGCCGGCCACTGTCCGAAGATAAATTTAAACCTGTAATTGCAGACAACTACTATCACCATAACCATTTCTGGTTTGAGCTTGACCATGGACAAACAAGCCAACTGATTTCCTTGCTAAAACCCTTAGCAATTACTCCTCGTAATTCTGTTCCACAGAATACGAAATGGACGACTGTGGTGCCCCGAGAGCCTGCGTGGAAAACAGAAACGTTTAAAATGCCTGAATCAGAGTTTGAGCATCGTTCTACTCACTCAAGTACAAAATCAGGTTCCATTGGGAGTGATTTTTTGTTTGATGAATACAGTCAGCCATTGGATACTCATTCAATTGATAAGGAGGAAACAAAACAAATTGAGAAGGATCTCATTGGGAGTGATTTATTGTTTGATGAGTACACTCAGCCATTGGATACTCATACAATTGATGAGGAGGAAGCGAAACAGAATGAGAAGGACCTCATATGGATGAAACTAAAGGAATTGTCTCTTAGTCATGAAAATCAAGATCTCTCTTGGGAAAACAATGTAAGCGATACTCCTTATGCGAATGAGAGTTGCTTCGGAGGAAAGCATTCGGAGAACGAGGAGAATACTAGTTCTCCATCAGAGAAGGAGGAGAATCCCAGTTCTTCATCAGAGAAAGAGGAGAATTTCAGTTCTCCATTAGAGCATAAATACAACATAGCTCAGGTGGTTGAGAATGTTTGATAACTTTCATTACACGTAATATATATTAATTAATTTTTAACAAAAAACTAACTTGTAATGTATCTATATTCTATAGTTGGTGCAAGAGATCAAAGAACTGACGGATTTCAAAAAAACTCAAACTGAAAGGAATAACTACCTTGAGCAGAAGCTGGTATTGTTTGCTATTTTTATAGACAACGTCTAGAATTTACCATATTCATCAATTGTTTTCTGTCCATATCAGTTTTTTGTATATTACTGGCGTGCATTAAATTGTATATGGTCATCATAATAATGTTCAAAGTATGTGGAACTTCTCTATCTTAGATTTGTTAAGTAGCTATTCCTGTGCTAGTTTCGAACTTCTGCGCCTGTTTGTAGTTTGAAAAGATGCAGATCACTTGCAGGTATGCTTGTTACTCATTTCACGGTGTTTCCTGATTCACATGGTTTTGGTTCTGCTGCATTGTGAAATAAATAAAACAAGATGAGTCCAACAATTCAATTGTAACGAGACCTTTTGGTTTTTCTCTCTCACTACATCTATGCTGTGACCGCTGTAGATCTAAAACATAGAGTTCTTTGCTCTTAATTTTGATGATGCATAATTCAAATGGATTTTTAATTTAAAAAATGTCTTTAGGAAAATAGGAAGTAAACTATGGACACCATTGGCTACAACTTACAAGTCTTCATATATGGTTTCATAAGGGAATGAAAACTAAAAATCGAACTACATTGAAGAATGTATAAGAAGCGTGTGTTGGGTATTTGATGAGTTCAATAACTAAGCTAAATAAGTGTAAATTTTAGGTTGGAGAGTATTTACATGACAGTTATCTCAGTGAAAGTGAAGTCAGAATTGTCTTTTGAAGTGCACTTTGTATCTTTAGTTGAACTAATTTTCTATTTATCATATCATGTGATAACGCCTTTTCCACTATCACTGTTGGCGTGTTTGTATTTTTCATTCAGATAGAGGCAGAATTGGAAATTCAGCTTCTAAAGGATCGTTGTACACTGTTTGAATCTACACACAATGCTCCTTCATCACACGTTGAGGAGACAGCAATCAATCCGTCTGCTGAACTGCATTTAGATGCCAAAGATTCAATATATTTAATAGGCGGCTCTGACGGACAATCATCATTAGCAGCTATGGATCAGTATTGTACTTCTCAGAATGTGATTCAATCTCTAAAGCCTATGAGCTATCTTCGATCGTATGCTTCAGTTGTAGAGTTGAATGGTGAGATTTATGTTTTCGGCGGTGGAAATGATTGTGATTGGTACGACTCAGGTATGAGATCTTACTGCAGTTTTCAATGTTATTTTCTTACGATGAGATGAAATTTTTGTCAACCATTTTTGTCTTATGTTTGTGCAGTTGAATCATACAATCCAATTCATGACAACTGGACTTTGCGTCCCTCTTTGAAACAGAAGAAAGGAAGTTTGGCTGGCGCTGCTTTGAAAGGAAAAATATTTGCTGTTGGAGGTGGCAATGGATTTGACTGCTTTTCAGATGTTGAGATGCTTGATTTAGACATTGGACGGTGGATCCCCATACGTTCAATGATAGACAAGGTAAAGTGGATCTTCAAATAGTAAATGTTCATGTCTTGATTGATATTTGAGAGGTATAATTATTTATGGATAACTGAAAACAACGGGAAGGGGATATGAGGTTGGCTTGTTGGCTGAGGTGGGGAGTTAGGGAGTGGAGTGATAAGGAGGTTGTTGGTTCGATCCCCACCTTCAGCAAAATGCTTACAATATTAAAATTACTAATTACCGACATTGCTTGGACCAAATACATGTACTTTTTGCTTATCTTTGGTTACAGAGGGAGTAATAGTTTGGATCATTTCTTTGAAAAGCATACAAAATTGTTGACGTTATTGCTTAAATGTTCATATTTCCAGAGATTTGCTCTTGCTGCAGTGGAACTCAATGGTGCGATTTATGCTACTGGTGGATTTGATGGAAAGAACTACTTAAAGTAAGATTTATAACTTGATTTCAATTGATTCATGTCTATAGTTAAGAAGATTTATCCTCTAAACAGGATTGATCTAGATATGATTTTATTTTATACTTTTATATAATAGAGATAGATATATTTTACTTAGATTTGTATAATTGTACTAATATGAATGACACTTCAACATAATTGCAGTAGTGCTGAAAGATTTGATCCCAGGGAACATTCTTGGTTCAAAATAGCAAGCATGAATACTAAACGGGGCTGTCACTCAATTGTTGCTCTAAATGAAAAATTGTGAGTTCAACATATTTGCTTCTTCTTGATTGCCTTTAATTGTTATTTTTATGATGTAGTAGCAATGAGGAATTGTACAAGTGTCCTTGGAGTGTTTTGTAATGTGTAGCATTTAACTCCGTTGACTTGATAAGAGAAGATATAAAGAAAAAAAAAAGTAAAGAGATAAGGGAAAGAGAAACGCAGAGCGATTTTTTATTCTAGTTTTCAATCAAATTGTTGTTACATCTAGTCCTCCTTTTACATAGAGATTTTGCCTTCTTCACTCGAAGGACTTAATCCACTATAGCCAGACTTGGTTACAAATCCCAACCTCTTCAAGCAACAAGTATTCTTTACTCTGCCTCTCTAGGCTTAGAGCATTCTTTACTCTGGCTCTCTAGGCTTAGAGTATTCTTACCTCCGCGTCTCCAAGTTTAGACTATTCTTTGCTTTGACTCTCTAAGTTCCAAGTATTCTTTAAGCATCTTCAGACTTTCACAAGTATTGTCATGCCTCTTTAGGCTCAAGTATTCTTTACCAGCGTCTTCAGGCTTCCCAGTCACTCGAAAACGACTTACCCAAACATAAGCCTTTTAAGAAACATATTTTGCCACTAGTGGGAATTTTACAAATGAGGTTGTTTCTAAGCCACAATTAATTGATAACTCTAAGAGAGGATATGCTATACAATCTCAATATATCATTCCAATTATTTCTCACAGAGAGGATATTCAATTTTCTTTCTTGGATAATTTACAAGATAATTACTCTCAATGAAAGGATATCCAATTTGTATTTTGCATTGTGCTTTCTATTTAAGGTTTCCCTCTTTTGGACAAAGTACCATTTTTCGTTGTGGTCATCGACGCCAACTTCAACTTGAGGTCAAAGTGAGTTTATATAAGTTTTCGATAATATAAGGGTTGAGGAGATATGTTCGTAGTTGTTGTTGCTGTGTGAAAGAGTTGTTGGAACTTTAACATAATGTTTTTGACTGCTTTCTAGGGTGTCTTGTTCGGAGGGTTAAGTCTCCAAAAGCACTTTGATCTTTGTGCTCAGTCTTCTTACAACTTTTCTTTTGCCTCTGGTGATTTTTTGTTCAGTCTGATAAAAGCTAATGATGATGTTGTCTTTGTATTGTGAGCTTATCAGATGAAGATTTTGCTAGGCCAAATGATGTCTTGATGTCATGTGCCAAATGCTTAATGATTCTTTATACCAAACTATCTTTTGTGCTTCACTTGTGTTGGAAAATGGTGAATGTTAGCCAATTTGTTTCATCATGTGTTCCGTGCTTTGTTATAGTGTCATCATATGGTAAGCACTAGATGGTCTTGATCTTGAGTGTAACTTACTCACTATATCTTATTCATTCATTACCAGATGATACATTATTTTGTTACAGACTTAATCTATACTACATATCACTTAAAAAGTGAGCACCATATTCCTTTGGTATTGCAATAAGTCAGAGGATAAATAGTTCTCTTATATTTGTTATCATCAAAACATCAAAGGTTTCATTGTTCTTAAACCAATTTGGTTCTTACAACCTTATAATTAGGGGTGTTTGTAGTTCTACTTAGATTTTTGTAGGTAAAAAGTAATCCGATTTAAAGATTATAATTGCATTCGTTTTGTTTCGGTTTGGACTACTTCCTTCAAAAAATCTAATCCTGATGAAGTGCAATTTGGATTGATTCATTTTATCTGTACCAACACATAATTATATATTTTTATTATGTCAAATAATATATTACATATAGATTAACACATAATATACTAAAAATTAACATTACAAAGTATCAACTATTTTCGAAAAATATGAAATTGTAAAATCAGTAGATTATATTAAACTAAAATTATGAAAAAAATTTAAAACGAACAAATAATAGATTAATACAACATTTTATACTAATAAAAAAACAAATAAGTATTACATCTATCAATGTGGTTGGGTTTTGTTTCAAAAAAAGTCTGAAAAATGATATGATCTGAATAGTTTTCATAAAAGGTGATCCTATACATCTAATAAATTTTGTTTCTTTTTGTAGTTTTTGATTTGTTTTGAATTAGTTTGCGGTTTTTATTTAGATCAATTTGGATCACCCCTTCATTTTCGCATTTGAAGTATGACTTGAGTGGTCCGATTGCAGGTGATCTAATAAATTTTGGATTAACTATAATACTATCTTATTAACTTCAATGTCATAGAGTGGGCGCGTAAGATGAGCAACGTTTCTTATTAACTTCTTGTTTTGCAACAATCAATGTTAGTAATTAGTATTGTTAATATTGTTAGTATTTTGCTGATTCCTTATTGCTCAACTTCCTATCTCAATCACTAAGCCAACCTTATATTCGCTCGACGTCTGTAACTTAATAAATACATTGTTAAACAATATATCTTCCAGTGTGAGTTTTTTCGACAGTAATTATTTGTAGCTCACTTGAAAACATTTTGGACAGAGTTATGTGGTCATTAACAAGGTAAACTTGCAAAGATAGAAGTGCCGTAATTTTAGCCAGACACACTTGACTTTTCCATCCTGTAACGTTCTATAACTTCTGTTCTTATTTGAAACCTGCTTAGCTCAAAACTTCATTCACCACATAGGTATGCGCTTGGCGGATTCAATGGAGAAACAATGGTTCCAAGTGTTGAAGTCTTTGATCCTCGTCTTGGGACATGGACAGTGGCGGAAACAATGAATCATCCTAGGGGTTATTTTTCTGCTGCTGTTGTCAAAGATTCCATCTACGTGATCGGGGGTGTTAAAGGTTGTCAGACTATTGTAGACACGGTAAGTAAATCTATTAAAAATAGTCTTTTGCCTCTAGTGATACATTTTGTATTAGTCTCACAGACACTTCTGATCGAAGACGTGTCTTGGTATCTGACACGACACCAACTTATTTATATTTAGTTAATTCATTTTTTCAAATTATTATCAAAGTTAACGTGTCAATGTCAGTATCGTGTTTGGTGTCTGTGTCAATATACGTGCTTTATAGCTCATATTCATATTTCATACTATATATATATATATATATTCACACAGGTTGAGAATTATAAGGAAGACAACGGTTGGAAGGAAACATACACATCTTTGGATGTCAAAAGATGTTTCATGTCGGCCATTGCCTGCCCTTACAAGTGACATAAGGTTGTCCGGCGATCATAGAAATGCTCTTCGCCGTGCTATAGCTGTTGTAAAGTAAAGGATAAAGAGAAATTTATGCATGAATCCGAATGCTTCTTTACATTGCATTGTTTGCAGTTAACTCAAGTGTCATTGTGGCTAGTTTCATAGATACTAGTTTTTAAGGTGTTTGTCTTTGATATATGAAGTAAGATGTGCATAGTATTGCTGAATTTGCACATGATGTTAACAAGAGAAACATTGTATATGAATTGTTTTGGTTAGTCCGACAACTTAATATGCATAGACAAATTTTTTTAAAAAAAAAAATTTGGGAAAAGGAAAATTATTATTAATAATAGTGATATTAATGATATTTTACAATTATATATGAGAACCTAGTCACTTAATATAACATGCAAGTTGCAACAAGTGACTTTTTCTTCTTCTTTTTTCTTCCTTTCTATTCAACTTAAAAACGAAACCAATTTCCACTTTGAATGACTTCATTCTCAAATATGTGTTTTTCTGTTCCAGAACTTAGTTCTATCTTTCTATTTTTAGAGTGCATAGTAAATCTGAGGTGGTTTCAAATTTAATAGTTACTGGCATGTAGTTGATAATCTTGTACTTGAGTTTCATCTCTTCATTTTTTTTTTTTTAGCATTGATAAATTTCATGTTTGTCAAATTCTGTTAAACATTTTGTTACTTGATGGAAAATCTTCACAACCTTGTAATTGAAGATTAAGGTGTGTTCCAAATTTTTTTGTAAGATGATCATTTTTTTTAAATAATAATTTTTTTGAAAGTTTTCATTTGTTTGTTATAGTACTTTAGAAAAGCGAGAAATGAAAATAAATCTATAAACTGTTTCAAATGAAAAGTAGTTTATCCTTATAATTGATTGCCTTATGAAAAAATTATTTTTATTGTGATAGACAAATACAAAACTTTTCTTTTTCTTAAAAACTTTAAGAAAATAAATTTCTATATAATTAAATAACAAAATTATTTTTTAGATTATGTTACATGGCTTAGATCTTATATGTCTTTATATCATTTTTGTCATAGACCCATTCTAGAAAGGTTTTGCGTGGTTGAATTTAGGATTTGGAACATTGCAAATTTAGGGGTTTTTTGGGAGTTTGAGAGGGAATATAAGGTTCATGAACGGCCACACGTTGATCAAAGCGTGCAGAAAACAATCCCTATTTGATTTGGGGTATTTTTTTAATACTATATCGCACTCAATAATTTAAATACCACAAACAGAGAAAAGATGATTTTGACTATTAGCCCGCACTACACATAAAGGGAGAGAATTTTGACTTCCATCAAATATTACTACCTCCAATTTAAAATATAAGCGATAGTTCAATCAACTTAATTAAAAATATAAGGAGATAGTTGGATCAACTAAAATTAACTAAAATTGATAAAATTAATGATGTATTTGATATAAATTTTGAATTTTAATTAAATACATGATTCAATTGTCTCTTACATTTAAGATCAGAGATAATATATATTATCCCATTTCTCAAAATTCTTGAATCTGTCTTTTGATAGGACTTTGCCAAAAAAAAAGGAAGAGATGGAAAGAAGAAAGAACTTTGATATGAGTTTTTCTTTTTCTTCTTTATAATACATAATCCATTTAATAAGTTAAAAAATCTTTATTTTTATTGCTTCTTCTCCCAAAGTTCTCTCCTCTTCAAACTCCAAAATAGACCTGCATTTGGTGACTTGAGTTTATTTTTTTAAGCACTGTTAGATAAATAATTTAGATAATTTCCAAGAGACTTTTAAAAAAAAAAGCAAAAGCTAATTTGTTGTTTTTTACAATAATGGTGCATACTGTAAATAAATAGTTTATGTAAACATTTAAAAAAAAAAAGTAAATACTCAATGTGTCGTAGAAATTTAGCACTTATATCATATTTTAAAGATCATAAGTTGGTACATGATAAGATTATTAAATTTCAAGGGAAAACATGCTTAGATTTTGTCATTTAAATCTAGAACGCCCTAGAAAATATCAAGGTAAATAAACTTGTACTCAGGCTAAAATTTTGAGTTAGATTTGTTACATCATAGTTTGTTTACCTTGTTTCATTAAAAATGTCCAAACAGGTGTTATTGCAGCCTAATGCATAAATTAAAATTACGATGTAGACCACTTGAAAGTGCATGGGTTTTTTTATTTTTTATTTATGGAAGTGCATGTGTATTTAAAAAGCTAGTTTTTTCACTAGCAAGGCTATATAAAATTAATCTTTATTAATTAACCTTGGAAAAATAAACTTGTTTTTCTTTACAAAGAGGTACTAGTTCATATTTTGGTCCTCCACACCTTTGGACTGGACTGACATTTTCAAACACACATTCTAAGCTAATACAAACCTTCAATGTAAAAGAATTAGCTTTCGGTGTTCTGTAAAATGGCGCAACAAAAACAAAACTTCTTACATCTCCAGAACCTAATATGTCCAAATCAAGAAAAACATATTGAACTAGACCATCATCCAAACTCATCCTCAACCACAACTTACACTTCCTAAAAATATTATGGAGTGTGATTTCACATGGTATACTAACTGGTAGTCCTGAAATAAAGGGAAAAGGATGTAGAGAGTCGTTATTGGAAATGCTTAGTTCTGCCATTAAATATCTGATTGTTCCATGAAGCACAAACTTCTTCAAGGAGAAGAGCTTGAGACATCGATTGAGCTGAAGTGGACTGCACGAAGATCCATTGATGGAGGTGGTGTGACATTCATGTAATAACTTACCAAGTTCAGCTACAAAATTGGATGGTAAAACGGATCTTTCTTTAAGGATAGATTCAATGCATGAATACATAGAAGTTAACCTCTTGAATGTAAGATTGACAAAGCAGGTTTCAACTTTACATAGCCTGAGGGCATAAGTCACTAATATAAGCTCCAAGATGTTAAATTCTTGTTCTGCTGAAAAACCTACAAACTTACTCATCAATTCTTTAACCCTCCTATCAAGCTTTCCTAGTTTGAATTCCAATTCTCCCATTCCATGAGAACCCGAACCATTTGCATGTAGCAAGTGCTCCCACACTTCTGCAAGTAGTTTTATTATCCGAAGATACTGTAATGTAAATTTTAAAACATCATGAGACCCTAAAGAGTCAAATTTCAGAGTTGCTAATTCCTCTTTCAAACACCTGCATCATTAATCACAGCAAAAGGAACAATTATTAGAAAAAAAGAGAGAGAATATTAGATGCATACATGCTAATTAAACGACTGCAAGAACAGTTTATAAGCTTGCAGGACGCCTTAAATTTCAAGCCTTCAAGCCAAATATAGACACCAAATAACCAGAATCCGTGTATCACATAAACAATGTAAGCTCAGCACATAAATATACATCTAGAGTGCAAAAGTTTGAGTAACTGTAAGCAAATTCCGGACTTCTGGTACTTATATGCAACATATACAAAATAAATAGAGAAAAAATGATATGCACCATTAGTGTAAACTAGTTTTACACTGACACCCAATAAAAATAGTACGTGGTAGTTTTTTTTTTTAAAAAAAAAACGGTTACAATATATACCTACATGACAAGATATTGGTTTGTGTTGGACGACGGTGTAAAATCAGTTCATAACTATTACTCTCAAATAAAAATTGGATGAAGCAAATTGAAGTAAATGCTGAGACACATATGTTGCTGAAGCAATACGACAATTCATTACCTCAAAGACCTTAACACTTCATTTGTATGACCTGTCTGTATCATTTGCCACATGTCAGGGAATTTTGCAAGGATGTAATTTGCGGAATTCATAACTTCATTATACTCCGATTGATGTT
This sequence comes from Cicer judaicum, assembly GCA_037974835.1. NCBI lineage: Eukaryota > Viridiplantae > Streptophyta > Magnoliopsida > Fabales > Fabaceae > Cicer > Cicer judaicum. The sequence continues at coordinate 6,982,275 of JBBPBS010001171.1, read as the reverse complement.
GTTCTACCTGATAATTGGCTAGCTCTTTTGGTTCCTTCGTGATTTGGGATCCAATTTTGAAATTCATAACTTCATTATACTCCAACTGATGTTGTTCTACCTTATAATTGGCTAGCTCTTTTGGTTCCTTCATGATTTGAGATCCAATTTTGGAATCATTCGTCACATTGCTAGCAAAATTTGGAGTATCACCTTCAATAAAAGGCAACTGTAGCTCTTCTTTCCCAAGGTTAATATTTAGGGCAGTTATACATCTGCTTTTCTCACATAGGTATGCCAAAAGGGCATCCCTATCCATGATATCACTAAAAGCACAATAAATTCTACCCAGCAACGTAACTGCATAAGAAAACATTACTGGTGGTATACTTCCTGCATCTTCATTCAATAGCGGAGCAGATATGGAAATGATCAAAAGTGCAGCTATCCTTGCACTTTTAAATTCAACATTTCCTTCAAAGGCTGCATCTACCTATAATTAACATAAAAAATTAATCAGCATCACTCAATCTAAAGACTCTAGCTATATCTGTTTCATTGGCATGCAAAATATTGAAGATTTCACATGGTTATATTATACTCTGAACAAGCACACCTCTTCAAAAGTTTCCCTGACAATCATGCCTACAAATTTCTTGTGATTTCGACCAAGATGAGAGAAAGCAGAAAATACATCAGCTTCATCCTGAAAGCATATTTTAGTTAAACACAGGTGAGAAATAGAAGTCTAGAATTGCTAAAAAGTGGTTGTATTTAGTATCATGACTGTTCTTTCAAAACACAATAACATCAAGAAGCATGTAATTAATGAAACAAAACCAATATGTTGGACGAAATGAGGAACAATGGGATATGTCCAATAGTTTCCCTATCACATTTGTTTTGTAAAAGCTAATAATCTCTTCTTTGATTCAGCTACGGCATCATTCACTCTTTCACTTTATTTGTTCTCTTCCAATAGTTAAACCAACAAAATGAAAATGACCAATAATTGTTTTTTGATGTTTTCATAAGCAACGCCATAACAACTTTAGTTTGTAAGGTCGCGTTCTTTTAGTAGATGAAACTCACTTGTATCTTGAAATTTTAAAAAATAACATGATATTTCGCATTGCCTTTTGAAGAAATAAAAGATTACGGGAACATAGTACAAAGTATACCTGCAAATAACTGTCTAAATTTTCCAGAAGTCTGTCAATAGATGATTTGAACATTGCCAGATTATTTAGCTTCACTATTTTAAGTATTTTCCTTTCAGCACATCTTACTTCCTTACTGTTGTCCACTAGAGCACCAAGAAACTGCAAAAGGAATGAAATATTAACAGAATATCAGCAACAAATCACCACAAAGATAAGGAAAGAGGTAATGCCACTATGGGAATCAGCAAGAGAAAATTTCACCTGTTTGGCAAAATAAATATAAATATATATTAAAATAGATTAAAAATTCCACTTAGAAAAGTCCACTCAATGTCCATAATCCATTTCAATAAATCCAAACAACAATTTCATGCAGTTCACCAGGTTTTAGTTGAAGAATAAAAAATCGGCAATTAAGTGGAATTTATTGCTTTTAGAAAAGACATCATTCCCTGGTATTACATTCGATTACCAGTCACAAAATTGGCTTTTTCTGTGTCTAATTTGAGCTTCTCTCAGATACCAAAACACATTTATTTCTGTTTATCGTTCATTCAATTTTTTATCCATCTCAGAAATCACACCTTTTTGGCTTCTATGAGGAACAATTTCTCCATGCACCCCATTAGTCATTTTTCCTTTTCCAGAATCAATTTTTTCAACCATAATGATCGAGTTCATTCTACAAATCTAGTAAGAAAACTTATTTATCGTATTGAAAATTTGAAGCCGAGCAGCTGTAAATCTATTCATCTTCCAGGAAAACAATCACAAATACAAAGACATGTCCCCACCTTCCAATTTTTGTCCCACCAAAGAAAATAAGATAAAAGTAATAATTATGAAAAGAAACATAAGCAAAGTGTAATCGTTAAATCTCCGTACACAAACTGGAAGGATAATTTGACCAATAACAATGAGGTGGATATTGCAGTTTCAAACGGAAGAAAAATTATTTGGACTAAATTATATTCTGGACAAAGAGAAAAATGACCAATGAAGGATGAGAAAGATACCATGTGTAAGTGCTTTTCCTGAAGCTTTAGACAGCGATTGACTGCCATATGATGCATAGTTTCTAAAGCTTGTAATCGAACCATCACTGAATCATCATTCAACATATCCATTAACAAGTCTAAGGCTTCACGAGCAAACTCAACATAGAGGATTGTCAGTCTACCTAAAGACTGGCATACAGACTTCCGCACCTACGGTAAAGCAGAAACACAATTATTTTCATATAATCTAAAAAGGAATTCGTATTGAAATTAAGGTGGATAGTTACAGTCAACTTATAGATGAACCTTGTAAACAAAGAGCAATATATGGCTATGATACATACAAACAATTTACCTCAAAAAACTCATCTTCAAGTCCATGTACTAGTGCACCGGCAACACCAGCAGCCAACGACGCAAACTGTTCAGATGTGCTCTGATCCATACTTTCCCTTTGCTTTCCAACTCCTAAAACTCTCTTTGACAAGCTTTGCATAAGAAAATCCTCAGATACTATTTCCATCTTTGCAAGGGCTTTAAAGGCTTCAACTCTGACCTTCATGCTCATGTCTCTTGCCATAGAACAAAGCTACATGCACATGCAGTGAATGTGTTACGTGATATTAAGGAGACCAGCCAACAACTGTCGGAAACCCCTGAAACTCAAACAGATACTCAACACCAAAAGGTATTGACATAGAATCTACAAAACCATGTGCAACCCACAATATAAAGAATATACCTTAGCAAATACTTCATTGCACCAATATGTCTTCATGTCTGCACTAGAAGCTGATAACAACATCAGACCCCATGAAGCCACCTGAAATATAACAACTCACATCATTCAAAGTCAACAGAAAGAAAATGAAGTCTGTGTTGAAACGTAAAACTCTTCTCATTTTATTCGTAGATTTTAATAGAGCTATATTATACCTATTATCTACCATTTAACAAAAAAAAAAAAAAAAGAGATATACCTATTTAGTAGTGATTAAGAAACATAATACAAAATTTTAGAATTGAATTCTTTTGAAGGGAATATAATTCACTTCAAAAATTAAAAGAAAATACATTTCAATCATTTGGTAAATATTACGTACACACCTTGGATACTAACTTAATTAAGCCCTTATCCGTAAATCATTGTTACAACTTAAATACTTGAAAATTTTAAAATCAATCCAGAAAAGTGTGAGAGAATTGATCTTACAACACGAACTGCAGAGAGCCTAACGCAATCTTCCATATCAGTCAGAAGCTGAAGACCACGTTCATAACAACCTTTCACCATGCTAACGTCATCAAACTCTCCACGCTCGCTCAAACCAACAAGCCCTTCCAACGAAGCCTCTCTCACATAAGGGTAAGGATCCTTCGTAAACCCTAACAACACCGTGAACAACAATGCGGGTCGGACTCTGAACCGATAACCCGCATTCTTCAGCATCCATACCCGCCCAGGTACGGAGGATCCGAAACATAGTGCAACGAAACGTCCGTCGTCTAGTTCGAACTCTTTGGGGAAACTCAATTCTGAAATTGTTGCGAGGGAGTCGACGGCGAGGCGAGTGGGGGACTCGGTGGCGCCGAGGAGTGAGTCGACGGCGAGTTGAGAAAGAGAAGGGTGATGAGTTATGAGGTCGGAGAGGAGGTTGAGGGTGTGGTGAGTGAGTTGCGGAGAACGAGTTAGGGTTTGGAGGATTGAGGAAACGATGCGTTTTGGGGTTGAAGGGTTGATGAGAAGGGACCTGATGGAAGATAGTGTGTGGAGAGTGAGAGGCTGTTCGGTATGATTCTGTTCAGATTCGGGTTTGGGAGTATCGTCCATTGCCGGCGGGAACAGAGTGAGAGACGGTGGAGCAAAGATACGAGTAAATAGTAAACAAATTGGATTTTTTTTATTTTTTTTTATTCTTAAGAATATCCTATTTTTTAAATAAATATATTAAACACCAAAATACACTAATATAATATATATATATATATATATTGTTTTATATTTTAAATTGACGTCATATTTTTATTTTATCAAATATTGGTTGGAATAAAAATATATACATTAATTAAATCATCTAAATAATACTACGTACGCACTTATATAGACATTAATAAAGTATTTGTATACCGTGGCCTATATTGACCTACGATCTAAGATAGCTTACATTTTATGTTGACACTTTTCCTTCATGTTTATAAAGTGCGTTGATAGTAGTATTTTATTTGGACAATCTATATTATGTCTCCCAACTATTTTGATATGATATGTTCTAAAGCCTTCATATGAGCCACTATCCTTTGTTGGGAAGGTATAATTCGGCCTAGACACAAATGGATGAAAAGTAGTGACAAAAGAAGTAGACACGTTTACTATTTCATTTATTTTAGTCATTTATTTTAGTCACACAATGTAGTTTAAACACTTTAAAGTCGTTTCGAATTTTTCTATAAACAGCAATTGAATTTGCAATTTTGTACACCATAAAACAATAGTTATTTTGATTGAATTGCATCATTAAATAGATGACTCAACCTATACACTAGCTAGGGTTAATTATAGTTTTTGTCTTTTTATATTAATCAATGTGCAAAATTTGTTTCTTATTTTAAAATATATAATAATTTTAAAATTTTTATTAAATTTTTTAACTAAAAAATAATAATATAATATATTTTAAATAACATAATATATAATACGACGATTTTAAATAATTAATATTCATAAAATTATAATAAATTATTTTAAAAATTTTAATTATTGTATCTTATATTATTTAAAAAATGTTAAATTATTATTTTTAATTAAAATAATTAATAGAAAAATCAAAAATTAAATTTTAAAATAAAAAAAATTAATTTCACAATTAATGAAAAATAAAGAAACAAAGCCTAATAAGTCGATTGAATCACCTCCAAATTCATTTAGAGTGTTTCTTATTCTACTTTTTTTTCTTCATTAGTCTTTGTCTTTATTTTTTTAACATACTTATTTTTATTCTTCTCTTTAATTTAACTAGGATGAAAACTTGGAAGATTCCAAGGAAAAAATAAGAGAATAAGTAGTTAGAAACTAGAGAACTCGATTTAAGAGAAAAATCAAATAAATCTAAAAGTATTAAGGAATATAAGGATCAATGTGTTTTATGCATTACTATAAAGGTCTTTCATTCTCTAAGGATTTTCATGTGAGGAGTGTTGCTTTGTTTAAATTGAAGATGAGTTCCTTGTTGACTTGATTTAATTTTGACTAAACAAAATTTTCACTATCAAATTGATCCTCGTATTTGTATAGGTGATGTAGAGAAAATATACATCATCATTCGCCAAATTATTGTTTAGCTTATTATGTCATTGTGTTTAATGTTTAGACTTGACGAAAGGATGTGTTTAATAGATGTGATACAAATTGAAGAACTATTAAGTTATTTTGAAAAAAATCAAAGGCTAAATTGACTAATACTCACAGTGTTGGAAACTAAGTTATCTATTCACTTGTTATCTAAGAATTGAGTGCTAAAAAAAAAATCAAAATTTTGTAGCTTGCAATTTCAAATTAAATGACTAGACATTAAAATTTTAGTGGATATTTGGTTGTACTTTTGATAACTTAAAATCAATTTTAAAGGTATAAAATTAATTTAAACTTATTTGAATGTTATTGAACATATTTAATTTTGTCTTTAAAATTGATTCTAGTTTGAATTTTGAATTTATAATTTTTAAATTCAAATATAATTATTATACTAAATTTATTATACTAAATTTATTATTCAACTCACTTTTATTTAAAAATATTTAAACATCAATCACTGTACATTTAATTTTAATCACCGCTTAATAAAATACAAGTTTAAATATCTTTGTTTTTTTGTGTACGATTTGAACAAGAAAATTGATTTGTCTAATGATTACATTTTGAAATGAAAACTCTTTATTGGATTAAGATCAGAGTTTGAAATCGAAAACTCTTTGCATAATTATCCATTGTAATATAGTAGTTTTGTGTCGTAATCTTGAAATATAAATAATATTTATTCATCTTAAACTTTTATTTTATTCTTATTTATTCAAAAATGGATAAGAAGAAAAACGTTTTATATAAGCTCCAGTGGTCCACCATGCTTTACCGAAAGAGGTGTTGGCAAAGCACACTACTCTCACTTTATCGTCAGCATCGCAATCATTTGTCGCTTGAGAATTTAGGCGCAATGTCACTCCCTTATAATTTTATTAGTAACATTTAAAATAATTAATGCGATGTCATAATACATCATAGCTATGATTAATAATTAATTGATGTCATCCTATTTTTTTTTAATAAAAATAAATTAATTAGCTTCATTTGTATTTGAATATGATGATATTTTTCAAATGTTAATACCTATGGCAGCACTTCACACTCCAGGCTTAATGTTGGAGTTAATAAGAAAATCACAATGGTGTTATTTCTATGAATAAAGCTATTTGGTATCAATGATTTATACAAGAAATATAAGAAAACACAAAAATAAGAATGTGGACTAATAAGCAATTGACTAATAAACATAAATAAGATGATGTCATGCATTATGATTCTCTTTTTTGTAAACATCTCTAGTAACAATTAGATATGAGCCGGTTGTGAACAAATTTCTTAATTCGGGAGAAATTAAAATTGGAAAAAAATGATTTTTTGTGGTGGCAAGATATTATTAATTTAAATTATATAAATTTATTCGGTATTATTTTTTTTTAGCCACTTTAAATTTGTTCTTAAAAAGAATGCATTTGAATAAATATTTATAAAAAGTGTCTCATAAAGTGAAGAATTATATAACTAGAAGTTTAATCCATATATAGAAGTTTAATTAAATCTATATATAGACAGACACAAAAGAGGAAGAAGATTACAAACACATATCCGAGGGTGGAATTGACCAGAATTGGACGTTACAATAAAGATTGAACCAAGTAAAGTTGGGTTCCAAATCACTGAACAAAGCACCACATAGTCCAATCTTCAAGCACAGAAAAAGAGGAAGAAGAAGAAGAAGAAGATGCCTTGCCTTTACATCACCACCAATCTCAACTTAGATGGAGTTAACACTGATCCCATATTTTCTGAAGCAACCACTGCTATTTCCACAATCATCGGAAAACCCCAAAAGGTAACAACTCCTTTCTCTCTCTTTTCCCTCAATCCTTTGTTCGTGTTAACACAACTTATAAGATCAAGTTTTTTCTTCATTTTTTGGTTGGTTGATTTTATTCAATGATTCATTTCTTTGCATATTTGTCTAGCTTAACTTAGTTTAATTTAATTTGGGTCAATATTGTCTGGCTATTTATTTCCAAATACTCTGAATTACAATAATTAAATACTACTAGTGCAAAATCAAAAATACATTTATAAAACAAATTTAATTTATTCAGAATTCGGAAACACAAGGTTTTCATCATTCCTATGTGTGATTTCATCATTATGGTACCCAATTTCGACGATACAAACAGGTTAGGTTTTATACAATACAACTTGGCGAAACCCAGACACAAGTTTCAGTGCTAATATAACAATATTGTTTATACGTATTTTTAGTGCACTTATTAAATTGTTTTAAAGTTAATTGTTAGACTTTTAAGAAATTGAATAAACAAATTTTAAAATAAATTTTTTATATTTTATAAAATCATAAAATGTGATATAGATCGCATTTGACATAAAATATTGTGACAACGATGTAATAATGAAGCAAATGTTAGTACTAACAGTTGTCGTATTGCTTGTAACAAACATTGTCGTCTATTGGAATTTTTATTGAAAAGTGAACATTTTAAAATCATTATCTATTAAATATATTACTTCTATCTCTTATTATAAGTTCATTTTGCCGTTAATCACATATTTTAAAAAAATAAATAATTGTTACACGAGTAAATTATGTGTATGAATGTTATCTAAATACTTATTTTTTGCAAATAAATTTGTATAATTATAACTTTAAATTAGAGGTATATTTTAAAAAATGATAAATAATTTTAATATGTATATTTAGAGCTATTTTTTATTTATTAAGTTTTATATTTAGAGATAAAGATATTTCACTTTTTAATAGGTCTTTTTGTGTATTAATTTAGGACGTTATTTGAAAATGTGTCATGATTCTTTGTAGATATTTTTTGTATAGATAAATGTTACTGTATTAGTTATATTAATATTAATCTTCTTTACTAAAGTTGGAACATTGATTCTTTCACCTTTAACTCTTTTAACTTTTAGATGAAATTAGTTGAATTATTCAACCTCCTTCTTTGTAGATATATAATTTATTTCAAACGAATTTTTAATTTTTTACGACAATTGCACGAGGATGAAAATATTGTAAATACTTTTAAATTCAAAGAAGTAATTTCTAAAAAGTTATAGTATACAGCTCTTTGATGATCCAAACACTAATTTATGATGTAGACAACTAACTATAAAGGATTGGAACGAGCTTGTTTTCCTTGTAACACAACCACTAAAGTATTAAATTATGACATAAAAATAACAAGTTGTCGTAGGATTTATATGAAAATATGTATTTAATATGCACTTTTTTGTTTTAAGGTTTAGTTCAATGCCAATCACAATATTGTTAAATTAGATATTTTTATTGATCCAAATTCGAATTTAAATTTTTTACTTTAATATGTGTGAATTTAGTAGTATATACTGATTTCTTACCCATCCCCATCACACATTTAACACCACTATCATATGGAAAAAGAAAAAGTGAGATTGCAGTTATGAAGCCGTAGCCCTCATGCCACTCATCCTTATCCTCCATGTGAAGGGACCCCTGGTTTAACACCACTATTATATGGATTTTTGTGGGAGCACTTAATATCAACACCAATCTCTTCTAAAATAATCCTTTTCACATAGGTTTAAGCATAGTTCTTACACTTTACATGTTAATAAAATAAATAAATGATATTTTGTATTTCATAATTTTAAAATAATGAGAAAATAATATAAAATTTTAAGGTGGAAATGTGTTGACACTAGAAGTAATTATAAGATGAATTATTTAGTCTAACAACTTATTACAAATAATAAATTTCATTAATTCAATTGTAAATTTAAACTTTTTATTGAATAGAGTAATTTTACAAATTTTTATAAAATTCGAAAAACTATTTGATTTTCAATTAAATAATTCTAAATAAATATATAATAAAATTTTAAAACACATATAAAAAGATCGATCTTTAAATTAATAATTATGAATTTCATATTTATATAAAAATGTGTGCGATCAATTATTGATATATTACATTAATAATTAATAATATTCATTATTTATAATGAATTATTATATAGACTAGTTAATCAAAGTCATTCTTAGAGTCAATAGTGTCTCCATCTAAAATTATAATATATCAAATATAATTTTTTAATAAATATTGCTAACAAATGTCTTAGAACACTTGTTAAAGAAATAAAACCAAAAATTTTACATTGAAAAGAACAACTTTTTAACTTATCAAATACCTTAAAAGCACACATTTCATTACATCTTCAATTGATTTTTTTTCTCTATTTTTAATCTTTTGAAAAGTGTCTTCTGAACCTTGTTATCATTTTTATTTTTTTAATATACAAAACAAATATTGCAATCTAACTGCCAATTCCTGTAGTCATTCTCACCGAAAAAATTACTAACACTCATATATATGTTGTCATAATTTCTCTTGTCCTTTGCTATAAACCGACATATCACAATTTATATGCATTTCAATCATGTTAATGCATTAATAGCATATCATTTGTAGCTCTATAAAATATTGTTAAAAAAAATTCAAAATATTTTAAAAGATTATACCAAAACTTGCGAAAATAATTTTAAAAAATACAAAGTACTCTTTCATTCAAAACCTATCTTAAATATTTGGAGGTTTTTATTGTGACTTGTTTCGTTTATGTGTATTGTGAATATAATTGTGCAGTTTGTGATGGTGATATTAAAGTCATCGGTGCCAATATCATTTGAAGGTAACAAAGAACCAGCTGCGTATGCTGAAATAATATCAATGGGTGGTATAAATAAAGAAGTGAAAAGGAAACTCATTGCTACCATTGGCACCATATTACAATCCAACCTATCTATTCCAACAACACGTTTTTTCCTCAAAGTATTTGATACCACTGCACTTCCTACCCACTCCAAAATGTAGTGTTTTCATTTTTGTACAATATAGCTATAAGATTGTACTCTAATCATACCAATTTGTTTGTATGATTATGATATGCTTTCTTTCTATTTAATTTTCGCGCCGCAAAAATAAATCTTCTACTTATTATTTATTAAAGTTAGATTTTTATGTATGGAATAAATGTCAATTCCTTAACCAACCCACAAAGACACATGAATTAGTGAATTAGATACATAGTTTTTTATTTAAATTTAAATGTGTTTTTTGTTCCATGTAAAATAAATCGTTTTTTTATTTAGTTCTAGTAGGTTGCTTAATTTGAATTTAATCTCTATAAAATCATAGATTGATTTGATCTCTAATGTCAAATTAAAAATTACAAAAAAGAGTTGACATAGCACTGAAGAATACAGATTTTTCAAAAATCTCTCAACTTCACTTTTAATTTCTATGTATATTTTTTTTATAAAATAACAATAATTAATAAATTTATTAATTAATAATATAAAACATTTTAATTTTTAATATATCATGATGATGATGATATGTTGGCGTTATTTATAGGATCACGGGTGTTCTAATATTTTTGGTTTTTGTAATATTGATTTGACGTTAAAGATTAAAGGCGATAGTCTATTTTAAATGAATTAAATTAAAAAAAAAAAACATATTACAACTAAAATAAAAAGTGATATATTTAAATTTTTTATTTATTTAAAAAATCATATTTAAAATAAAACAATCACTTTTAAAACTTTACATCTGTTA
>JBBPBS010001171.1:6950608-6970919 GCA_037974835.1 Cicer judaicum | reverse complement strand
TATTCTATTATTTAAAAAATAATTTTAAAAATTAAATCCAAATAAAAAATTGATTCAATTAATTTATTTTAAATATTTCATTTATTTTTTATAATTTTTTGAATAATAAAATTTTAAAAAATAATTAAAATAAAAAGTTATTTTAAAAACCTCTTCATAAAAAATATTTTTAAAAATATATATATGTTTTAGAAAAAAAGTGATTTTAATTTTTTATTTTAAAAAATAATTTTATGAAGAAAAAAAAAATAATAAGTTCTAACTTTTCTTTTTCGTACCCATTGGTAGGAAAATACAATTTTCTTGAGTAGCTTAATTTTCAACTCAATACTCATTCATTTGCCATAAAACAAAATGAGTTCTTTTGAGATCATCATGAGAGAACCACAAACGATCCTACAAACGATCCTTCAAACAATTACAACCCTGTAATTGTGTAAAATCCTAATATTTTTATATATATTATATACGTGTCTTTTAGTAATTTTCTTAATCTATTATTTATTTAATAATTTATTTTATATATAAAGAAAATAAATTAAAAGTTATCACTTTCTATGTTACCTGAATAATTATAATTACAATTTTTATTTAATTGTTTTGGCATGACAACTATACGAGGATGATTTATGATGTGATTATTTTTTAAATGGATTATTGCACATTTTTTTTATTTGATTAGTTTTAATAATCATGAAATTGATGTGTTAGATATGTTTGTTTTATTTTACTATGTGTGGGTGATATTTTTGTCTTACTTGATTTATTTTAGTCAATAAAATATTAGTTTAATTATTTAATTAAATTAGAATTTATAAAATTATACTATTTGTTAGTTTTATTTACAACCAAATAAGTATTCATTTTAGGAGGTATTATAGAGTTAAGTGTTTTGGAAATATTTTTGGTCCATCCTAAAAAAATATAAATTAGTGACTTGACTCATTCTTTTACTCCCCTTTATGACAATTTATGGTGTTTTCTTGGCATAATGTGCATTAACTCATTTTTAATACCTTTGATTTATTTTCTAAGGGAAGATTATAAATTTAATTATGAATTTCTTTTTTTGGTGCAATTAAAAGATGTCTAGTCTCCTTTCTGTATCTTGTGCATTCATCTCTTTTAAACTAAAATTATAATTTTAATTGTCTATAAAAATAATTTTATGTTATTGTTGATTTCGTAACTATTAGATAAAAAATTAAAAGAGTGATTTGACATCCTCTAATTTATTTATTTAATTAAAAGGAATAGTGTGACACCTGCAATATATAGTGAACTTTATTAGTTAATCCTAATTAAGTCATGCACATGATTTTAATTGACTTTGTAACAATCTAATAAAGTTAAATAAATAGTAATTATTGGTAGCATATTTTTAGAATTAAGTGCACTTCAATTTGACACAAGAACTCAATGGTAATATTGCAATGTAAATAGCTATGATGTTCATAGCTTTCCAATAGACCTCTCGTTGTCACACCTATTTGTTATTACTACATTCATAAAATAATTTTCTAAGTCATAAATCACAATATCTATCGGTGTTGAATTCATCATTGTTTCATGAGCTATTTCTCGTGCGAATTTAGAGATGTTAAGAAAGAAAGCGCCTAAGGTAAGGGTTTTTCCCCATGCAGAGTTAGACTAGATATTAAATTAGTGATTCGTAAAATATTGATATGATGACCGGATGTCCTAAAAGAAAAACATTGATTTTATTTTTGTCGTAAAAAAATTAACTATAATTCTTTGATTGTTTTATTTTATTTTTATATATCTCTATCTTGATTAAATTAATTATAGAGTTATATTGTTATTATTATACCTTGATAAATATGTTTGTAGTGAAAATATGTTTTGTAGTGTAAACATGTTTTAGAGTATTTAATTATAAAGTTATAATTTTTATAATGATGTAATTAGTAATATGTTTATTATGATGTATTTGATTTTAAGTATGGACTTTTGAGTATTTTAAAATTAAAACTGGACTTTTATGAATAATATATGTGTCTTGAAGAAATTGATGAGAATTTTATATTTTTTTAATTTTAATAATATGAGAAAATTGATTATTAAATGCATTAATGAATAATCCATTTTTAGAATGCGAAAAACTTTACAATTAAGGGAATGAGATTTATGTTGCTATTGTAGTCTTGGTGATATAAGTTTTAATTGTCATCAATAATATGTAGTCAAATCAAATCTTATGGATTATTAAAATGAAAGTAGTGATTTTGAGATACTTGTTCACATGCATATTTGATGTGTTGAAGTTATTGAGCTATAACTATAAACATCCATGAGAATATAAATTTGATGTCTTGTGTGATTAAAAAATTTATTCTAAAATATTTTGTCCTTGTAGTTGCCTAAGTGGCTGGTGATTTGTATTTTAAATATTATTATATTTGTGGTTGCCTAAGTGGCTGGTGACTTGTGTTTTAAATATCATTATCTTTGCGGTTGCCTAGGTGGCAGATGATTTGTGTTTTAAATATTGCTATCTTTGTGGTTGCCTAAGTGGCTGATGATTTGTGTGATTGTTTAAGTGAGTGGTGTCATGTATTTTTTTAGCATCATTATCATTTCATAACATATCATATGCATCTTTGTGGACACCAGTGTGACTGGTTTAATTTTTTCCCATTGGTATGGGTGACTTCTGTGTGGACGCCTGTGTGGCTATATGTTTAGGAGCATGCATAACTTATATATATTTTATTGTTATTTTTATTTTGATTTAATTATTTGTTGTACGGTTGGTACTTATTTATATACATTTTATGACTTTTGATATATCTTTGAGAACTATTAAATAATCAATTTCTTTAAATCTTTTATTACAAAAGTATTTTTATATTCATATTTTATGGTTGTTATTTTATTATTTGATTTAATTTTTGTTGTGGGATGAACTGAACCCTTACACCAACATTTATGTACTATCTGAAAGAGTTGCATGTTTGATTGGTGCAAGCACGTGGAAAAATAGGAATTTTATTTAAAAATAATGTGATTAGTGCAAGCACGTGGGAAAATGAGATTTTTTATTTAAAAATACTATTTTGTATTACTAAAAATTTTATGGTAAATTGTAAAGTTATTTACTCTTCTATCATTAACTTTTAATAGAAATACAGAAGTGAGATTTTATTTGTTATTAAATAATTGAATGTCATTAATTTTAGTCAACTTTACTTCTTTAAAATTTCACTTAAAGATAATTTATTTTATTTTGGAGTATAAATGAATATTGATCTAACAATTGAAATATTAATTTTACAAATAAATGAGTAACTAATATTTTAACAAATTGCATTACGTTCTTGTACAAAAAAAAAATATATCAAGTCATTTTCTACCGCATCTTCGAATTTTTACATGATAAATTATTCATAAAGAAAAAAAAATTATAGTTATTTTTAAAAAAAAATAAATATTTTTAAATAATATTTAAATAAAAAATTTGAGACGTTACAGTAACGAAACCCCCAAGAGGTTTTGGGTCTTAAATTTGGCTACAAGAGGTGTTGTATAGGATTTTAATTTGGTCACAGGATTCCCTACACAAACTACATATTTTCTACCAGAACATGGCTTGAGCAAACAAACCAACCCATTACAAGAACCAACAAACTTGTGAGGTTTCAATCTGGGATCAAAATCAAAATCTTTAACAATTGTGGATAATGAGTTACTCTCCATAGTAAAGGTTATAAGAGATATGAATAATATAGTAGGTTGATATTTTTGTGACCTTTTAAGGTGAAGTTTGACAAAATCTGCATTAGAGATCAAAGATTTTAAAGACTTAGACAAACACATGAATCGCATAAGGGTTTTGAAGGGAAGCCGTGATAGTATTTCGATCATGAGATCCTCACAAACATAAGGTGGTGTCATGTTCATAGGTTTTTTTGTTTTGGTTAATGTTGTGATACACTTGTCAGACACATACATCTCTTAATTTTAGGATAATGACTATACGCCTTATGTTTAAGTTTTTTGGCCATATGTGATAATAATTTTAATATAATTTATAACATAACATTTAAATTTAAATTAAATAAATAAATAATTTATTTTAAAATATCAATTCACTGTTTTAACATTTTTTGAAGGGACTATTTTGACTTTTGATAGTATATCAAATTTTCAATTGATTTTTAGTTCTATTCTAAAATTTTAATGATGATGTTCATATAAAAAAATTTAATGATAACATGATTTGATTAAAGTGAATAAAATAATTTTATTGTTACTGAGATAAATAGAGTTCATTATAACTTTTACGTTTGTCTCACTCTATATAAGATATTCTAAAAAATATCTTTAATGGGATGGAAATAATCAAAAGATCATTCAATTTTACTTTTTCTTGATTTTGATTCGTGATTAATATCAAAAGAGATAGAGATGGTAATATGTAAATTTGATTTTTATTAGGACAACATCAGAAAGAAGTTTAGCTTTCGATTAAATTTGATTTTATGATATTTTATCATTTTTAAAAATAATTCAAGAAGCATAAACTTTCAAATGTTAATAACCAATGGAATGTTTTTCTGCAGTGTCTTGTGTCTAGACGAGCATTTGTCTATTTTTATATTGTAATAATGTATATTAATCATAAAAAGTAATTTTCAATTTAATTTGAAATAAAACATATAAAATTGATTAGATATAATGATAAAAATTAAACAACCACATTAATACGAATGACGTTCTTATACAGTTACAATTATTTTACACTTCTACAAATTGTGAAGCATAAAGAAAAAGAAATTCCCATAATGTCATGTTCGTCATGTTCTTTGAGTGAGTATCATTTAAACCTTAGTTACCCTTTCTAAAATCCTAACTTAGAATTTGAATTTGATTTGAAAATTTGGTTGTGTACGATGCAATTAATCATATTACTTTTTAATCGAACTTCAAATTATAAAATTCATGAAAATCAAAAGATTAACAAAAAAATATATTTTTGTTGTGTCCATATTAATCTCTTAACTTCTTTCGATGGGGATGTTCAAAAAACTTCACCAAAAACTACGGTAAGGATGGGAAATATAATCTACTTAGGGTCAGAATATACCTATGATATTTAGATGCTTTAAATTGCTTGAATTGTGTCTTAGGTTAAGGAAAATTTCTTAAGCCTTGTTGTGCAATTTTGGTTCGTTAAGGAGAATTCTTAACCAAAGATAAATATTTCTAATAATAATAATAATAATAATAATAATAATAATAATATAAATTCCAATTATATTGCATGGAGATTGCCTATTTAGCTAATTTTTAAATAATTTGTGATTGTACGTGGATTAATATTTAAGTCATTGTATCAAATTCTGCGTCATTTGACTCTCTTATGCCAAATTTCAGTCATTGTGTTTGTATTATGATGATTTGCATTATTTGTTACTTCAAATGCTAAAATGCAGAGTTTTTTTAAAAAAAATATATTTCTCTTTTATGAAATGTTATGCAAAAGATATATATATATATATATTGTAAAAATATCATTATTAATCATGTGATATTAGAATCATTTACGGTAAAAATCAAATATTTTTATTAATTAATCTAACAGTTATAATCCAAAGATTGTGTAAAAGGCTATTCTATAAAGTTATTTGTAGTGTAAAAGAAGTAGTTAGAATTTCTGAATATGAATTAAATTCAAAATTTAAATTACACAATCATTAATTAATTTAATAAAAACAAATTATATAATTAATGCAACCACAGGGTACAAAATTAATAGTGTAAAAGATACTAAAATTTATAATTGGATATAATATCATAAATGAATCTTAACCAAATATGAAGCTTTTAAGATGTGAAATCCTGTTTGAGTAAAAAAAAATGTGACACCCTTATAGATGGCAAAATTTATACATCCTAAACCAAAATATACAGAAATCTTACATAAGATATTTAATAGTTTTGAAAAAAATATAAATACCGGACAACAAAAAATAGTAAATAATTTCAAGGTGGTAAAAGTAAAGTTTGTACATAATCCTTAGTATAGAGCCAAACCATATTTTTTTGGAAGTTTAGCATTTTCTTCTTGGTTGTTGCTTGCCATCTATCATCCATGGTCACAATAAGAATTAAGTGATCATTCTTTAAAGTACCCAATGGTGGTAAAATACAATATTCTTGATCAATTTGAGGAGTTTGATATTTGTGTTTCAACAATTGAGTCCAAGAATTTTCAACTCCATAAAACAAAATGAGTTCGCTCGAGATCGTCATGAGAGAAACATAAACGATCCTTCAAAATCCCAAGACTTGCCGTAGCTCGACCACCATTAAGACAAAGGACTTGATCAAAACAAGAAGGAAACGACAATTGTGTATATGTTTCCTTCCCAAGATCAAGTGAAACAATACAAAGGGGAATTTTTTAATATTTTTCCAACGAGGTCTAAATGTTTACCTAGATTCTATAAGTGTATCATAAACACTAGTCTCGAATTGGACAATTACCACCTTGTAAGTGTCTGATAAGCTATCATAACCAAACCCAATTATAGGATAATCACAACAACATTAATGTGGGGTATTAAAATTGGCTACAAGAGGTGTTTTATAGGATTTTAATTTGGTGGCGGAGCTCCATAAAGGGACTAAATGTTTTCTATTAGAACACGGTTGATCAAACAAATTTTTGCAAATTCTAGTGATAAAAAAGTTCAATCCTCTTGTCAAAAAAATAATATTTAAACCTTTTCATCAAACGAAAGGAAAGTTTTACAAAATTAATTGCACCACAAAACATACATTGTTCAAAAAATAACCATAACAAAATACAACACCCAACACTCCAAAACAAGGATAAAGTGATAAACTCATTTTTTTTTGCATTATCTCAGTATTTTGATTCAAACTGTATTCTGTAATAAAAAAAAATAGAAATTGTGTATCCATCCTATTCATGCACTAAAATGTATATGGTGATACACGACTAGTTGACAAATATCTCCACTGGAAATGGAATTTTAACAGTAAATACTGGAAATATAGATAAAATATGATGGGAACAAAAAATGGCTGATCATCATATGCTTGGTTTTGATCGTTGCTTCTTTTGTTTCTTATATTGTTCATATAGCTGAAGTGATTGTGTGGTCGAATCCAACTTACTTCTCAACCTTTCATTCTCCTTGATATCATGAAGAATCCTAAAATGGGAACTAAGTTTCCTTCGCAAATCGTCCTCGTCAAAGGAACTCATTACTGTTGTAGAACCGATGGAATTTGATGTAGCCTTGCTGTTTGCTTGTCGCTTCTTGTTTTTTAATTTTATACCGTCACTTTGTTCAAAACATAGTTCTTGGACCGGAGACATGTCCTTGAAAGCTTGTTGAGGAGAGGACTTGGAGAGGAAGACTTGGTTGTGTTCACCGCTCATGCTTGAAATGCCCAACGCCATTGTTGATATGGCTGGGTGATAGTGTTTCGACAAAAGACTGAGTTCCCAAAGAACCGAGGCAAGGGCACCACTTAAATTAGGATCTGTCGAATATGGTAGATATTTCTGCAAATTTGAGAGAGGAGACATAAACATATTGTAATAGTCTATACTCCATAAAAGCCGACACAAAACAAGGGTGCACGCTAAAATTCTTAGGGAGCTTCTTTTCTCACTCTCCATGCACTTCGGAAGTATACTTCCGAAAAGAACACACATTTGTTGCCCTCTGAAAATATACTTTTGAATAAAAACTTGGTTTTTTCTCCTCCAGATATATACTTCTAATACAGGCATGGTATTTAAAAACATAAGGAGAATAAAAGTAGCACTCAAAATCTCATAATCAAAATCAACCGAATGACATCTTTGAATTTTTACATAAACCCTCTGCCCTAACAATTTCTGCTCACCCAGTTTTTCTTTCAAGAATATCTTCACAGATCATAATATTTTATTTTATATATATATGTACATAAATAAAAGAATAACTTAAGGCTGATGCAGAAAACTTTGGAAGCATTTCTCCATCTTACCCTCTTCCCTTATATCAAGTTCTTCCTTCATTCACTTTATCTCTAAACAAGATGTTTCATGCATCGTATATCAGGTTTTTGAACTAAGAATAATTTTTTTGTATTATTAGCTACTACACCACCTAGAAAAACAATAATAGCATGCTTCAAGGACACACCAGAGCATAATAATTCTACATCAAAAAGAGATAATGGGCATAAAAATGTATTAAGGTCTTTATATCTCTATTTGGCTTGGTTTATAAACAGCATTGTGTATGCGTGTGTGACGGATAACTAAATATAGTAGGTATAACAACAATTGTGTGGCACATATCACTCTTGTTTTAACATCATATAAATGCCACAACAAGATAAATAAGTATCAACTTAAGGTTTTCATTTTTGTATTGCAAGAGTTAGAGAAATGGAGTTCGTAAAGAGATGTTCACTTGTGGACATTTAAAAGGAAAACAAATGCTGGCACTCATGTATTGGCATGCCCTGTTCTTTTCCTTTTTTCTTTAATTATGATTCCTCGGGAGGATACCTAAATATCTGCACTCTTATACACGCATCTTTTCCATATTAGTTAGATTTCTTTTAGCATAAATTAGAGAGGGAGACAATTAAAATTCCAAGTGGAGAATGGAGATTAATGTGCCTTTTAATGTAAAAAAGAAATACATAAAAAAAGCAAGCTTACTGAAATTGACCCAGAAACCGAGCCCCCTCCAGTGTCATTTTCCAACAGATTTCTGCACTTGACATTCTTCAGAATAAGATGCTTTACTGTGACCAAGGCTGAAAAAGGTATAAAGGAAAACATATTCAGACTCTGTTTCTTTTCTTTTTAGTCCTTTTCCTCTATGCTTAATTTCCAAAAGTAAAGGCACATTCGAAGAAGGTTGATATAAGAATATTAAAACGCACCAGCCATGGAATCTGCAGATCCAACACATAGTGAATATGTAGCCAAACGTTTTATAAATGCAGCAGTTTTTTGCATGTCATGCTGCCTATCGTCGCACAACATTATCTTCAACGCTTCTGCTAACACCTCTCCTTGATCCCTGTTTGCATAAAAATGAAAAATAAATTAGAATAAGTCAAGCATTAAAGCTAAGTAATAAAATCTAAAAATAAGGTGCATATCATTGTGGAATACTACTTCGAAGTTAAAACAAGGAAATCAAAAGCAAAAATAAAAATAAAAAATAGCACTTTAATATAGATATGTACAATCTTGATATATATTTTCAATACAAATATACAATTAACCAGATAACTCAAACATAAGTGAACTCATGTTCTACTCTGTCATATTCCAAGCTGTCTAACAAGTGCTTAAGTCATAATTTAATAAGCAAAATCATGGAAGAAAATACTGGATTCATAATAATTACTAACAATATGATAAAGATGACTTGAAATCAGTTCATTCTAAAATCTTAAGATGCTAGACAAAGAACCATGAATGTATTGTATATCTATAATCTCTATTTGTGTAGTTTGCTATCATAATTATTAATGCTATATTTGAATGCTTGCATAAGCACTAAACAAACTAACATGCAATCCCACACCAAACAACTATATTGATAACATTGCAGAAATGACTTATCCTGCATCTTTAGTAGATATTCTGAAACAGTAACACATTGGTCAATTGGTAAAAGCAAGAACTTTGGGATATTGTATTATAAAGCAAACCTTCCAGGCCTGTATTCAAGTAAGAGATTGTAAAGATGGACAGAGAAGTCCTGTAAATCAACGTTCAAAGCATCAAGATTGGTTCTCATCACTTTAAAAGCAACGATGCAACACTGAAGGCGTTCAGATACGGTCAGACATTTAGGACACTTCTCAGAAGTGTTCCCTGAGTTACTATTTCCAGAAGCAAGTATTTTCAAATGCTTCATTAAATCCCCAAGGAAATCAAGGTCAAGCAGGTGCGAGAATTTTGCCAGTCCTTTCAGACATGGATCAAGCAATGGGTGGGGTTCCACTCCCACTGCAGCAGATAATGCCCCAGGGTTTGCTTCAGGCCTGATCAAGAAAGTGAAGGAAACTTAGCAACCATGACGATAGAATTGATTAACTCCCATCCAAAACTTCTTAAAAGTTAAACACAAACAAAAGGTGCATGTGAGAAAAATTAAATCATAGGAAAATATGTAAGAGTGAAAAAAAAATTAAAACAGAACATAGTAAAGTATGAACTAACACAGATATCCAAAGCATCATCTTTGGACTGAGCGATTTCTAGTAAATCTCCATTTTCCTTTTAGTTATAAATCCAATCCAGATGCAATAATTCCAACATAAGGATCCATAAGCAAATATAAAATTATAGTGGATCTGAGTGTAAGCGCGTGAATTGAATTTTATTCCAGAAAAAAAAATATGTTATTTAAGGGAGGTTGCAAAACTGAAAAATTTGGAAGCGGAAACAGCCCCAAAAGAACAAAAGTTGGAGCTACTTCTACACAATCTGTTGATAAAGCTTTAAGAAGAAACCAGTTAAAGGAACTCTTTAACAATCAAAAGAAACTTAAGAATTCAAATTCCTCATCCCTCCACGGACATTCCTTTTTCCTATTGTTTCTCAGGTTTCCAACTGTTCATAAAGAAAACAAGCCTACAACACTACCAACTGCCACAGCAATGATCAGAGGAAAAAAAGTAACAGACAAAATGTAGAACTCATAGGGCATGTATGATTAGTTGGCTACACGAGTAAAATTGCGAAAACTACTGA
This sequence comes from Cicer judaicum, assembly GCA_037974835.1. Taxonomy (NCBI): domain Eukaryota; kingdom Viridiplantae; phylum Streptophyta; class Magnoliopsida; order Fabales; family Fabaceae; genus Cicer; species Cicer judaicum. The sequence goes on along the minus strand of JBBPBS010001171.1, from coordinate 6,960,148 downwards.
GCAAATGGAAAAATGCATGATATCAAGTCAATGCATTGTCGGTATATTGATTACAATTGGAATTGTGAAAATCAAGAAACATGTTAGTTGATCAAGCATCCATATTCTTCAAGCATGTATTTTATTTGGCGGCATATCATTTTATTTATTATGGTAGTTTCATTTTAATTTAAGCCAACTGTCCATATATAAAAGAATTAAGTATCTTATTAAATTGGCAACTAGATTTACAAACTTGTCAACATCCATGTCTCGTTGTAATATAGCAATACACATGATATGAATTAAAACACACCTGGCAGCTAACGACTGCAGCGTATGCTTCAAAATGCGAAAGTATGTCTCAAACACAGCAGAGAGTGTTTGAGTTTGCATTTGTCTCTTCTCCATGACATCCATGGTAAAGGAAGCAGCCTTGTAATCAGCTTCAACCTGCATCAAGCATCAGTAAAATTTCATTTCTACCATCAACCAAACATCCAGATCAGACTGACTCTTATGGGAAAAATAATCACCTCCTCTCTTGTCTTAGAAATCGACTCTTGCCTACTTTTCTTTCTGTCATTTTCCGGCAATTGATTTGATGCCTCCATGTGTTTCCTTTTCATACCTTTCTTTTTTTTTAATTTCTGATCCTTGTCCATCTTTTCAGACTTCCCAAGATCCTCATCAAATGAAAGAGACAAGAAAACCTGAATAAGCATTCAAAAGAACAATTATCACTTAACAGCTTTATGTTCAATGAAATATTCCACATCAAATATAACGAGTTTCACTCAAATAGCTATCATGATCTCATCACACTCAAAAAAGTGCAATAGCAACCTGAATTGAAAACAGAAGATTCAAAAGTATAAACTTCCAATAAAACTATAAAAAAAGGATAGGGAAGCATGGGACTTGTATCATACCTCAATGGAATCAGGGTGCAACTGGCAATTACGATCTTTAACCTGATAAGAAATCAACCGCACAGCCTCCACAGTAGCTTCGCCACCATGTTTACCCTCATTTGTGAAGAGTGACTTAATTGTGGAACAACAAAGGTTTCTGTTGAACAAAAACAATAATGTTTTGTCAGATACACAATAGTAACCACAAGAGCATACAAATATAGAAACAGAAAACAGATCATTATTCATATGCATTATATGAGCAAATAAAAACTGGAAAACCACAAGAGCAATTTGTTTTTTTGTGTAAACCCTCAATATCTAGAAGCCACATTGGATACCGACTGATTTACGATTATTGAATGAAACAAGATTATTAAGTTACACAGTTGTAAAGCTTGTCATAATTATAAAGGGGAAACAATGATAGTTGTTTCCATTGACATGACGGTGTTGTAAAATTCTACAACTAGTGCTACGTCAATGATAGCATTCACATCTTTAAAGATCAACATTTTTTTTGATAAGGTATGCGTTGCACACTTGGCAACATTTTTCATATACTTACCAACACCATTTCAATTGCATGGAGCCAATGTGTACATTTACATAATATTACCTCCCATCGATGGCATGAATGTAGTTCTATTTAAAAAAAATGGAGATATATTTCCATGCATCTTTAAAATCAAATGGAGACAAATGGTTTGCCTTGCGGCGCTATTCCACGCTATTGACAGCCTAGATGGAGAGTATACACAACTTTTATCCAGTATTGAACTACATGCGTCAGTTTAGCATTTTAAACCACCAAAAAGCTAATTATCCAAGACTTACCCTTTCAGCCTAAAATTTTAACAAAATTTATGAAACTGATATTCATGCTCTTTTGTAGGAAATTCCATAAAATACTTGAGAAAGAAAACCTTAGTAAAACAATGGCTAATAGCAAATATACAACCGCACCTTATGGCCTCATTACTGGAGCTTATGTTTCTGACAGTTGCATCCAACAAGGTTTCATGAAAGTTGAAATGGGGGTTTGAATCAAGCAAAGAACAAATACAACGAATTGCGACAAGCTGAAATAAAGGCTGCTTTTCTAAGGCTATCAGCCTTTGCAAGTAAGCCTGATGACATGCATAAATAGAAGCAAAGGAAAAAAAAAGTTAGTGACACAGATATCTAATAAAATTCATACTTTATAAACAATTTCAAACAAGCTAGCATAAAAATTTCAGCAAATTGGGAAGTAGCTTCAAACACAAGAAAACAGGCAGCAATGCAAGCACTGGAACAGGAAACCATATCTTAACAGAATATTTATTTAAGCTAAATCAAGTAATAAAATTAATTTGCATAGAACTAGAAGTCAAGCATGAATATGAACCTTGTAAGCAGAGAGGAGAGTTGATTCATAAAAACGCATCTTTTTAACAGTCTTTGAAACCTTCATTTCTAATTCCTTTTCAGTAGGAAGCCTGATTCGATAGCTGGACATCGCATGCATTGATGTCAAAGTTAAAACATTAAAAATAGAATTAGTGAGGAAGAAAACCAAATGTAAACTATAATATCATTGCATACAGAATGAGCATTATAATATATGGCTGTCAGGCATACCCAGGTATAATATCTCTGAAAACAGCCAAGAGGGATAGAAGTCCAAGTTTCACAACTGTTTGATCATTGTCTTTAGATATTTGTACCATCTCCTTCAGAAATTTAATATTGGACTCTGGGTCTGTTAGCAAGGCATTTCCCAACTCTGCAAGTTTACACTTTTTACTTTCAAATACCTCTTCAGCTTTAAGATCATCTTTAACCTCAGCCTAAACAATGAAAAGGTAACATATTATGTAAAATATTGAACTAAATAACTTATATCCTCATAGCAGTTCAAGAGAATTATTAGAATTTGTAACGTGAGAAAATAAGAGGAAGAAAAATTATGAGTCTCTGAGAAACTTCATATTGCATGAGGGCTGCAGATACTCTGTATTAATAGAGTACTCCAGTAGAGACATAACAATATAAATTTATAATAGAATTAGTTATCTGCCCCGAAAGTGGTGTTGTTAAATAGAGGCAATGGTGGCACAATGGCAATGTCATGGTGGAAATAGAATGAAGTGGTGGACTTTGTGCCAGCCACCATATGTCAATGAAAAGGAGCTGCCTAGGAACATTATATTTATATTATATACTATATATATTATATCATCCACATATGCCAGCATATAGAGACAGTGTTAGGAGCCATGAAGAGTGCAAAGGGATGGATCACACCTAATGATCTTGAAACCAAAGCCTAATAGTGCATAAGCCAGCCTCATAAACCAACCTTAGGTTGCCTCTTTGAATCCATCTAGCTGCTGGATACAACAATATGAGTTAAGTGTAAAGGTAAGGACTATTCATGTAGTCACTGGTTCCACAGCAGCAGAGGAAGTTTCTATATAATGGAAGTTATTGGTTAAATCCTTTTATCAAATGGTGTGCTTTCTATTTATTCATATTTCCATGTGGATTATCCTTTACCCAAAACACTCATTTGCAACCAGTTCCCTGCCTATGTGCAGGAAGAGCAACAAGTATTGTCGTTAACCAATGCATCGTTATCAAGCTACATTACTGCCAGCCACTTAGGGTCAGCCAAGGAAGTAACTATGGTAGGACCCAGCTATGAAAAGGGAATGGTGATAGGTTCCAAATGTGTAAGGAGAGTTGGAACTAATCTGGGTTTACGAATTACAGACTTGGACCTTTTTGCAAATATAAATGTTTGGGGTCTGCTGGGATAGGAAGTGCTGCAGTATACAACTTAAATTTATAAGATAATAATTCCGAAGGAACAGAATCTTTATTAATAGTAGAGAGAATAGAAACTGGTAATAGAGTTAAAGAGGGAAAATACTTTGCATTTCATTCTCAATTGTTTTCTCCTGTGACAATTTCAAAAACCAAACGTAAAACAAACAAAAAATTGTTCTGTCCTATGACAATATTAAAATCGAACACGAAAGAAATATTGTTGTCTGGGTCAGTCCCTCGTTAAACAAATCAAATGGACCCTAAAAAATACGTTAAATCAATATTGTTAAACAGATAGGGAAATACCAAAACTGCTGCCTGCGGTGGTTCTTCCACTTCTTCTTTAGCCACCTCTTTCCCTTGTTTCTTCCCCTCTTTTCTGACTTTCTTAAGTTTGGCTCTCTTTTCAGCCTTAGTCAGCTTCACTAGACCTTTGTCTGCATTGCCATCCTCACCAGTTTCCTCTTCAGTTGGACCATTTTGTGTTACTGTCTTGGTAGCTGCAGAATGTTAGAACATCCGTTACCAAATCAATTAATAAAAGAAAGAAAAGACTAACAAATAACAACAGTGCACAAATTCAATATAAGCAAGACTAGACACCTGTCCGGTAGTAGACTTTTCCATCTAAAGTCTTGACTGGAAGAGCATCTACTCGATCAACCTGCAGACCTGTTTCTTCTTTTTCTTTCTTGAGAGCATTCTTCTGCATCCGTTGCTCATACAGTTTCTCCAAAGCATCGTCTTTGGCATCAGCAACCCGTGTAACATGCCTAAGGAAACACAATACATTTATATCCTATGTCAGTTCAACTAATAATAACTATAATGTGTATTCACGTGAAGTAAACTCTTACAATTTACAAAGTAATTTCCACAATGTAAAAGTGACATGAAGGAAACAACAACTGTTAAATCTACTAAAAACACAATTTTGATGGTTCAATATATAGCTTATGACTGTGAAAGTTTTGTAAGTGCTAAATCTACAATAATTTCTAGTTACATAAATAAATATAAATAAAAGTATCCAAATCTTTGCAGAAAACTTTTAAAAAGAGAATAACAAAAGAAAAAACCCTATTTTTAAATTGGGACAAAAAATTCCTATAACTTTCAGAAACAAATGGTGCTAACCGAACAATTTAGATAAAAAACGAAAACTATATGATTGGAGTTAATGCAATAGAAGAAGGAAACGAGAATGGAAGAGAGGTTTCGAACTTGGTAATTGATTTAGTGTCCAAGGTGGAAAGCAAGGAAGCATAGGCACGATTTTCTTTGACGAATTGAAGATCATCGTCGGAAACCTCAACTTCGTCGTCTGGAATTTCCGGCGGGAGGTCCGGCGGAAGAACAATCTTCTGCTGCTGCTGCTTCTGCTTCTGTTTCTTACCCATCGTTGGTTGAATGAAAGAAGGGTTTAGTTCAGTTTAGTGTTAGTTAGGGTTTATGGTTTTTTGGGTTTATGATATTTCTACGATAACGACTCCCTCTCTACGCTGTCATAAAAAAAAATTCTCCTACTTGGTTACGGTTTTTTTTTTGGATACATTCTTGGTTAGGGTTTATGAATTATGATTATTACGAATATTGAAATATATTTTTTATAAAAAAAAAAAAAAATAACGCCACATGTAATGCTTAAATATTAAAGACGTGTTTTTAAAGTAAAAATTGATTTTTAAATAAATTGTGTTATGAAATTACTTTATATTTACTTAATTTTTTAGCGACATCAATTTTACAAAGTTAATTTTGTCCATCATAAAAATATACAGATTGAATATATAAATTAATTGTTGAAATTGAAAATCTCAATCAAAATAATTCTTGAAATTTCTAAATTAATATATACATCTTTGAAAGTGTGACATGTTAGTCAAAGTAGTCATTTTGTTTTTTTTAAGGAAACAATGCTTCAAATATTTCATTAACAATAATTTAGGTAATACATGATCGCACTTAAATGAATAACTAGATGCTAACTAAAAATGTGGTGGTTTTAACTAATTTATGAGTCCCCTCATTTGTTAGCTTTTAGACAAATTCAACATGAACTTGATTCTTAGGTATTATGTTTTCTACTATTAAACTAATCTACCACCAATTTAGAATCAAGTTTTATGTTGACATTATGGATATGTTGTAAGATTTATGGGTCACATATGTAATTAATTAATAAAGTGTGTTGTGGTCATTATATAATTAGTCAATAAACTAGGGGTCAAATAATATATAATAGTTTATGGTTAAAGAGCATAATAATTATGAAAATTAATAGTGTAGATATCAGACGGTTTCTAATTTAATGAGGGGTTGAATTAGTAATACTGCAATTTGGGATATAACTAATAATAGTTATATATAGGGGTAGTGGTCCCCAAGGCAAACACAATAAGACTATTCAGTTTCACAAACCCTAAGGAGAAAACTCTCTGGTTCTCTCTATCCCCATCAAGAGAGCAAGGTCTTCAGGGTGTTTTGCTGAGGAAAATCACTCAACCCATTGGCTCTATCATCATCATCCCAGGATTTCATCAATGGCAATTTCCGCATGTACGCTTCCGCCTTTGGTTATTCATCATGTAATTAGCATGGATTATTGAGCATAAGGTTATAGGGTTTTTTTTTCCAACAATTGGTATCAGAGCTCCTACCATGTTTAATTCATGATGAAATTCGGTTATCGTCTTTGTTTTAGGATTCAATTTGAGAATTTTGACATGATTGAAATCTTAGGGTTTGTAATTTGGGAATTTGGATATATATATTATGGAATCTATATTTTTTTTGTTTCCGGTTATAATTTTTTTGTTATGGTGTTTTGAAGTTGCCGGAGTATGTGATTTTGAGTCAATTTATTTGTTAAATTCGTTACTTTTGTTGTTATTTTAGTTCTATTGTACCTTCTGTTTTTATCCGTGGGATTTTCTTTGTATGCTTCCTTTGGTATTTGAATTTATGCCAATTTGTTTTTTTTACAATGACAATTCGGTAGGTATATTAGGAATTGATGGTAATTGTGTAAGATATGCACGTGATTCTTACCTACCTTCGTTTTAGTTGTAGGAAAGGATTCCTGATGTATTATTGTCATTTAAGCATGCTACTCTTCCTGATGTGTTTAATTATATAAGCATGGTATCTCTTTAACTTCATGGTCTATTTTATTGGTTGTGATTGTTGATGATTTTGTATCACAACTGTTGGTCTGTTACCACTGCAACTCTATTTATAGCTTCATTGTTATGCCAGTCTATGTTGTCGCAAAAACATTATAATTTATAGCTACTTAATAATTAAGTACCCAAATTGTGTCAAAAAAAAAGAGAAAAAAAAAAAAGAGATCAAATTTCTTCAAGTTTAACATGTTTAAACAGTGAAATCCTCATATCCATAATCCATAAGCAGCAGAAAAATGCTTATAGTGAAAAGAAGGGATTTTTTTTTTTTTGATAAAACAATAATTATCAAATACTAATGAAACACAGTTTATATTAGTGAACAATTTTTTTTTAGATATTGTTTTATTTGGATATAATAAATATATGTTCAGGTCAAGTTTGACATTTTGAATGAGTTAATTGAAACTTGACGTCACCAAAGTGACCTCTCTTGTCTAAATTGCTCGTGAAGAGTGTCAAATGGCTGAGTATATGTTTATTCATGCGGGTATTGACCGGCCCAAAGGAAGGTTAATATTTGGCAGAATTACATGTGTAACACCCTAATTTATTATTATATCTTAATTTATTATTATTATTATTATTATTATAAAGTAGTGATATTTTTTTATACATGTGTTTCTTGTGATGTAATAATCTTTTTACGTGTATTTTGTTGTCTTTGTAGTTACGTAAATTAAAATAATTGATAATTGATATTAGACCTATTTATTTTATTTAAAATAATAATAATATATACGGATTGCTATCATATTAAGCCTCGTATTTTAGTATTGTTGTTGTTATCTAGACCTTTATTATTTAAATTTCTTTTTATGTAAGTATATAAATATAAAATAACTATATTAATTATTTATTAAATACAATAATGATAATGATGCCGTCATTAAATTTAATACTCCATATAATAGCCTAATAATTTATATTAATAGCCTAATAATTTATATTAATAGCCTAAGTAATAAAATTGAATCCACCATAAACGAAATTAATGGATTTAAATTAATTCTGAATTCGTAACACCCTAAATATTTAATTAATAAATAATAGTAAATTATAATAAATTATATTATATGTGTATTCTATGTGGTGTGATAATTTCCTATGTATTTTTTTATCCTAATAATTTATTTAAATTATTAATATTAACTATAATTTACTTACAAAAAAAAAATTAAATTAAAATATATATATATATATATATATATAATAATATAAGGAGTGAATTTACGTTGTTACATTAGTTGTTACTTTTAGCTCTAATAAAATAGGATAATAATAATAATAATAATAATTATAATTATTATCATAGTAGTAATAATCTAGGCTAAAACTAGGTAAATATATATATATAGAGGAACAAGGTTAACGGAGCCGCTTTAGGAATGATTAGTAGCCGCCTTACATCATCACAAAAGTCATAAAATAATTATTCCACTTTATACCTTGATCAAAAGCCATCTTGCATCATCACTAAAAGCATAAAGCATTCTTCCTCTCTGCACCTTGAACACACGCCGCCTAGCATCATCACCATAACCATAAGGTATTATTCCTCTCTGTATATTGATCAAAACATGTAGTAATGATAGGCAGATTTTTTATAGTGCCAATATGAATATTCCCTTTTAATTATAATAACAATTTCCTTCCATTTAAACTATATTTCTGAAACAATGTTTTCACAAATTTAGCGACAATAACAAGCAGCATTTGGATTTTTGTAATAGTTTATCATATATCCAAGTTTAAGCATGATTGTGATTATTGTATTTTGATTGTCTTGACACATCTTAACTGACTAATGTATTACTCAATAATTTCCTTAAACAATGAGTTACCATCCTTTCCATATTTTATTTGATAATTTAGGTTCGTGATTAAAATAAAATATTAACTATATTTTATTTATTAATTATATTATGTTTGAATATCAATTATTTATAGAAATAGGAGAAATGCATTGGTACTAATTATTTTCCTCTATAAAGTGAGTATATTTTATGTACCTATTTAGATTTTTCTGCGATAATTTGAAATTAAGTTTGAATTATAAAATTGGGCATGTGTCCTTTTTATTTTAATTATTTTGTAATGATAAAGTTGCTGATGATATTGCACAAAATATTCCAAATACCAATTAATTCTTGCTGATTTCTTAATCAAAGAACTTGCACATGTCACTTTTTTTTTTAATTTAATTTAATTATTCTTTTACATGGTTGTTTTATTATTTCATAGTTCATGTTATTAACATTCCTTAATACTATTTACAATATTATTACTAGCATACTTGTTTTAGCATATTACGTTGAAATTAAATAAATAAAGTTAAATTAATGATTGAATCAAATAATATGAGCTCTTGTTGAATACAACTTCTCTAGACATTTTTCTATTGTTATCTCTAAATTCCCTTTTAGATAAACATGTGCAATTGTATTATCTATCTTATATACATCTACATATAAATAAATAATCTCAATTTGTTTAACATCCAAAGACTTATTTATTTAGATAATTTAATTATTTATTTATTTATTTATTATTTTATTATTTATTTAATCATTTACTTACTTATTTATTTATTAATTATATTATTATTTGTTTATTCGTTTATTAATTAATTTATTATTTATTTACTC
>JBBPBS010001171.1:6885096-6950441 GCA_037974835.1 Cicer judaicum | reverse complement strand
TTTTATCTATTTATTATTTATATTATTATTTATTTATTCGTTTATTAATTAATTTATTAATTATTTATTCATTTATTTATTGATTGTTTATTTTATTTTATTTTATTTATTATTTTATTATTTATTTATTCATTTACTTATTTATTTATTTATTTATTATTTTATTATTCATTTACTTATTTATTTATTATTTATTTTATCATTTATTTATTTATTCATTCATTTACTTATTTATTTATTATTTATTTTATTATGTAGTTATTCATTTACTTACTTATTTATTATTAATTTTGTTATTTATTTATTTATTCATTTATTCATAGTAAGTAATTTATTTGTATTTTGTGGTTGTGTGGTTTTAATTCCCTAGCGGACTATTAGAGACGACGACCGATAAAGAAATTAATCGTTAGCATATCAGATTCATTGGACGAAATCTTCAGTCGAGGTAAGGGGTGAGATGAGGTTCGATTTTATGAGTATAAAATAACGTGAGATGAACGGGAATGCTGAACTTCCCAAATGTTCATTCGGGGCTTACTACGTACGGTTGAGCCCTATTGAGTAATAATAATAATAATTAATTAATAAAATGTGAATGGTAACAGTGAGGATTAAAATATAATCTAGTAACCTATAGAATTGCCGTGATTTTATTTATATCAAGATTGTATGCTGTCTGATTTTATGAAATCTTATGCTGATTGTTAATGTATGAATGATGTGTACTCGAATGTTTTTGTTACTTGATTGAATTTGTGATATTACTAGAATGTGTCACCTATTGAATTCCTTATTATGTGATTGATGCAATTGGATTGTGTATTGTGAGTAGTGTAAACCAAATATTGTGATTTTATTGTGATTGACTGATAAAGATATATAATGATGAAATATTATGAAGTGATATTGAAACTTATTGAGTTGTGATGATCGAGTAAGTCTGAGATACGTGTTTTAGATTTTGGAGTTAGGATTATTTTGTCATCATATAGGGAGGGTCTGACAAACCTAGTGATTCGGGGAAGTACAACTGAATGAGCCTGATCGTGGAGGGCTACAGTCGAACTGTAAGGTAAGACTGATAGACCTTGGGGGTACACCTAGTGGGAAATTCCTAAGTGGATTAGTGGGTTATTCCCTAAGGCTGGGAACTACCGTGCAACACAAGAGTACCCGATCGTCGCGTATATGTGTCTCGGGTTGAGTTGAAGGGATCTATGAGGATTTGGCCATTCATGAATTGTCCATCCACTTTTGTTGTGACATAGTATCAGGCCTCCTAACCAGGTACTTCAGAGTAGAATGGTACCAAATGATGAAGAAGTATAGAGTATAGGACATGCATAGCATTTCATCCTTGTGACTGTTTGATTGTGATTGAATTAGATTAACCTTTGATACTATGTTTTTTGATGTTTCTCTTTATTTGTGTTGTTTTGACTACTTGCGTGTTCTCCTCGTTTATCTTATACTGTTACATAATTTCGAAACTCACCCCTCGTTGCTTGTGTGTGGCGCTTGCGAGAGCGCAGTTATTTCAGGTTATCGATTGGTGATCCATGCTCTGAATATGTGATACTAGATGGGAGTAATTTTTGTATTTTGTTGAGTTTTGAACTAATTTCGGATTTTGTAAATATGATCGATCAATTTTTTTATCTTTTATTTGAAGGTAGAAATTAATTTTCTCTGAGTTTAGAACTTGTTCTAAAAGGGAAATATTTATTTAATAAACCTCAACTATAGTTAATATTAAAGGATATTTCTTTTATTGAAAAATTTTATGCAAGCATTTTGTGTAAGATTAAATGTGACATCTTGAACCTTATAGTTTAAAAGAAAAACAAAAAAAATTATACCCTATTACCGCTGTGAATCTCTTTAAAAACTAATGCATTTTGCTTTATATTTGAATTTGGGTTTAGGGTGTCACAATATGTACACCTGCAATGATAAATGTGTGACAATTATTTGGTATACATGTGAGCAGTAAATCGGCCCAAAGGAAGGTTTATTGTTTGACATGTCTTATTGTCAATAGTTGATCGTTGCAACAAGAGTACCACTAGCAGTTGGTGTTACTGTCCAAAGACTTGACACCAATGGTGCACTGGGTATCTTGAGATGGGTTAAATTCCATGATTTGAACATATGTATTTATTTATTTATTGATTTATTTTCCTATAATGTGAGTTTCTAAGTTTCGTTCTTTATTTAATTCACAGCATCTATTGCTTCCATATCTGCAAATTTGAGTTCTATTCCTGTCCTTGATGGGACAAATTTTAAGGAATGGAAAGAGAACATTCTGATCGTTCTTGGCTGCATGGATCTAGACCTTGCATTAAGAATTGAACGACCCCCTACTCCTAAGGACTCTAGTTCTTCTGAGGAAAAATTAGAGTATGAGAAATGGGATCGCTCAATTCGCATAAGTCTTATGATCATAAAGCGTGACATTCTTGAGGTCTTTAGAGGTGCTGTCTCGGATGAGATAGTTACAGCTAAAAATTTCCTTGTTGAGATGGAAAAACGCTTTGAAAAAAGTGATAAGGCTTAAACAAGTTCTTTGCTTCAGAATTTAATTTCCATGAAGTATCAAGGCAAGGGAAATATAAGAGAGCACATTATGATGATGTCCAACATTGCTTCTAAGCTTAAAGGACTAAAGCTTGAGTTGTCAGATGACTTACTCATTCATTTAGTATTGTTGTCTCTTCCTTCGCAATTCAGTCAGTTTAAGGTGACTTATAACTGTCAAAAGGAGAAATGGACTCTTAATGAGCTCATTTCATTATGTGTGCAAGAAGAGGACAAGCTGAAGCAAGATAGGACTGAAATTGCTCACTTTACTAGCATCTCTAAAGACAAGGGCAAAAGGAAAAGAATTGAGGAGCCCAAGAACAAAGCTGCTGCTAAGGGTCCAGAACAAAAGAAGCAGACTAAGGAAAACAACTGCTTCTTCTGCAGGAGTCCTGGACACGTGAAGAAGGATTGTGCCAAATATCACGCTTGGCGTGTTAAGAAAGGTATGATTCTGTCTTTGGTCTGTTCTGAGGTTAATCTAGCTTCACTACCTGGAAATACTTGGTGGTTAGACTTTGATGCAACTACTAACATCAGTGTTTCAATGCAGGGTTGCCTGAACTTCCGAAAGCCTAGTGATGCTGAAAGATGCATCTATGTAGGAGATGGGAAAAAGATAGAAGTTGAAGCCATATGAAAATTTAGATTATTATTAAGTTCCGGTCATTATTTGGATTTATAAGACACTTTTGTTGTACCGTCATTTAGACGGAATTTGGTCTCTATTTCTTATTTGGACAAATCAGGATATTATTGTTCATTCGGGAATAAAGAATTTACTTTGTCTTTAAATTTGAATGTTGTTGGAACCGGTTTACTTTCTAGTAATGATAATCTTTATTTGTTGGAAACTGTGGCTAACTATAATGAAACCTTGAGAGTGGAATCACGTGGTACTAAGCGAAAAATTGACAATTTCAATTCAGGAGTGCTTTGGCACAAGCGTCTAGGTCATATCTCTAGAAATAGAGTTGAACGACTTGTGTCAGATGGAATTTTAGATTCCATTGACTTCACAGACTTTAACGTTTGTGTAACATGCATTAAAGGAAAACAGACTAAAGATAAGAAATTAGGCGCATATATAGCTACAGACGTCTTAGAATTGATAAATATGGACATCTATGGGCCATTTCCAACTCCTTTTTGGAATGATCAACAATATTTTATATCATTCATAGACAATTATTCTAGATATGCCTACCTTTACCTAATTCACGAAAGGTCCCAATCAATAGACGTGTTCAAATCCTTTAAGGCAGAAGTTGAGAATCAACTTAATAAGAGAATTAAAAAGGTCAAATATGATCGTGGTGGTGAATACTACGGCAGATATGACGGTTCAGGTGAACAACGTCCGAGACCATTTGCCAAATACCTAGAGGAATGTGGAATCGTCCCACAATACACTATGCTGGGGTCACCCAGCATGAATGGTGTAGCTGAAAGACGAAACATGACTCTTAAGGATATGGTAAGGAGTATGATTTGTCATTCCACCTTGCCAGAGTCACTCTGGGGAGAGGCATTAAAAACAGCAGCATACATTCTTAATAGAGTATCAGCTAAGGCAGCGGCTAAAACACCTTATGAGCTTTGGATTGGGCGTAAGCCTAGTCTGAAGCACCTTCATGTTTGGGGATGTCCAACTGAGGTAACGCCTTATAGGCCGAATGAAAAGAAATTTGAACCTCGAACAATTAGCAGCTATTTTATAGGGTACTCAGAAAAATCAAGGGGCTATAAATTTTATGATCCAAAATTGAGAACAATTTTTGAGACGGGAACGACAACGTTCTTTGAGGATATTGAGTTTGGGGGGAAGATTAAGGTTAAAGATTTTGTCTTTGAGGAAGAATCAGTAACAATTCCAGAACTGATTCTTCCACCAGTTGACTTTTCCATTATTGAACAAACTCAAGATGATCTGGTTGTCCAGGAAGAACAAAATCCAGATCAAATTCAAGATCCTCAAGAACAAGTGCCTCAAGAGCCAGCTCCATTGCGGAGATCCACTAGAGAAAGAAAAAATGCTATTTCGGATGATTATGTAGTATTTATCAATGAAGTAGAGGAAAATGTTGGCATGACGGAAGACGACCCGGTTAACTTTCATCAAGCCATGCAAGATTCCCATTCAGATAAGTGGATCGAAGCAATGAATGAGGAGTATAAGTCTATGCAAGACAATTCAGTTTGGGAACTTATCCCATTACTTGAAGGAGTGAAACCCATTGGTTGCAAATGGATTTTTAAAATCAAGCGGGATTCCGATGGTAATGTGGAGAGATATAAGGCACGTCTTGTAGCTAAAGGCTATACTCAAAAGGAAGGGATTGATTATAAAGAGACTTTCTCTCCGGTTTCATCGAAGGACTCTTTAAGAATAATCATGGCTCTTGTTGCTCACTTTGATTTGGAGCTTCATCAAATGGATGTAAAGACAACATTTCTCAATGGCGACATTGATGAGACGATTTATATGGTACAGCTAGAAAACTTTGTGTTGGGAGACCCAAAGAATATGGTGTGCAAACTAAGAAAATCCATTTATGGGCTAAAACAAGCTTCTCGTCAATGGTACCATAAATTTCATCAAGTAATTCTCTCATTTGGTTTTGAGATGAATACAGTTGATAATTGTGTGTATCATAAGTTGAGTGGGAGCAGACATATTTTCCTGGTCTTGTATGTTCATGACATACTGCTTGCCACTAACGATATAGGCATGTTGCACGAAACTAAGAAATTTCTATCAAAGCTTTTTGAGATGAAAGATCTTGGTGACACCTCTTTTGTATTAGGAATTCAGATACACCGAGACAGATCTCGAGGTATTCTTGGATTGTCACAAAAGAGCTATATCGATAAGGTTCTCAAAAGGTTTAGGTTACAGGATTGCAAACCAGGGGACACCCCAGTTGCTAAGGGAGACAAGTTTAGTCTCAAACAGTGCCCTAAGGGAAGTTTGGAAATTCAAGAAATGCAAAAGATCCCTTATGCTTCAGCTGTAGGGAGTCTTATGAATGCCCAAGTATGTACGCGTCCAGACATAGCGTTCATAGTAGAGATTTTAGGCAGATATTTAAGCAATCCAGGTCTTGACCATTGGAAAGCAGCCAAGAGGGTCATGAGATATTTGAAGAGAACAAGAAACTACATGCTCACATATAGGAGGTCAGACCAGTTAGAGATCACTGGGTACTCTGACTCGGATTTTGTGGGATGCCAAGACAACTTAAGATCAACTTCAGGCTATGTCTTTCTGTTAGCTGGTGGAGCAGTTTCTTGGCGTAGTGCCAATCAAGGTCTTACTGCTTCATCAACCATGGCAGCAGAATTCGTAGCAATTCATGAGGCATCTGACCAGGACATTTGGCTGAGAAATTTTGTCACGGGGCTGAAAATACTTGAAGGGATTGAAAGACCACTCAAGTTGTATTGTGACAATAGATCAGCAGTCCTGTATTCTAACAATAATAGGAGCTCAACCAAGTCAAAGCACATTGACATTAAGTTCCTAGTTGTTAAAGAGAAGGTACAAAATGGACAGATATCCATAGAACACTTAAGGACAAACTCCATGATTGTGGATCCGCTCACTAAAGGTCTACCACCCAAGGTCTTTCATGAGCATACTGCTCACATGGGTGTGCTACAGTTTGAGGGATCTTGATTTTAATGGGAGTTTCGTCCATTATGTAATTTATGTTCTATGTTTAATTGTAAAATACAAATACATTGTATTTGGATTTTCTGATCAGAAATAAAGTTTAAAATATTCAGTTTTGGTTACTTTGTACATTTAAGTTATGGTATGATCTCATTCGGTAAAGTAGGACCAGTTGAAAATTGACATGCATTGACCAACTTCATGTGATTTTCATGCTACACTTTTCATAATGGGTCTATATCATTTAGTTGTGTGAGTGCGGGTGATCATTGATGGGTTTAGTTATGTTTATTATGACGAAAGCCTCTTTGATTCCATGTCCTGATACGATTAATGGACAGGACAATTTGGATTAGGCTTAAGGTAATTATAATGAGATTTTTTGACGTCATAAAGTCTAACACACTCCTCATGATACATGTGTGACCAGTGGAAGATTGTAAGATTTATGGGTCACATATGTAATTAATTAATAAAGTGTGTTAGGGTCATTATATAATTAGCCAATAAACTAGGGGTCAAATAATATATAATAGTTTATGGCTAAAGAGCATAATAATTATGAAAATTAATAGTGTAGATACCAGACGGTTTCTAATTTAATGAGGGGCTGAATTAGTAATACTGCAATTTGGGATATAACTAATAATAGTTATATATAGGGGTAGTGGTCCCCAAGGCAAACACAACAAGACTATTCAGTTTCACAAACCCTAAGGAGAAAACTCTCTGGTTCTCTCTATCCCCATCAAGAGAGCAAGGTCTTCAGGGTGTTTTGCTGAGGAAGATCACCCAACCCATTGGCTCTATCATCATCATCCCAGGATTTCATCAATGACAATTCCCGCAGGTACGCTTCTGCCTTTGGTTATTCATCATGTAATTGGCATGGATTATTGAGCATAAGGTTATAGGATTTTTTTCCAACATATGTAGCTATTGAATTTAAGTCATTGCTTTCAACAACTCACGGGTTTATCCTTGTGCAACTAAGCAAAAAAGAGTAAACCTTACAATTTTTGCCAATTCAAAGCTACCATGCTTATCCCTTGAGCACACTCTAATACTCACTCGACTAAGTTGTCATGAGAATGTAGCATCGACGTAATATTTGTATCGTCCTTGAGCTGACTTTGTCCAAACATCTACGTGCTTGACAGTTGGTGTCCTGATTGATAGAAATAAACACATAAACACGATAACAAATAATACACAGCAAATATAAAATTTCCCCAATTTGCAAAACCTGTGAGGAGCAACAACAAATATATGACATCAAATTGGTCAAATAAAAGTGTGTAAAGAACGTGAATATTTTAACATGGAAAATCCCTCAATGCAAAAATAAAAACCACAGGTCGTCCAAAAAAAATAGTTCAACGATAATCAAATAAGGGTATAAGAGAATATCAAAATTGTGCACAAATTGTACCTACAACCAATCAAAATAACAAAACACTAAAACTTACAAATGAAAAACAAAAAGAAAAATAGCTCATAAACCTGCTACTATGCGAGCAATGTTTCTCTCTCCATACATCACTTTGTCGATCTGACAATTGAAAAACAAAGACATGTATATTGGGAACTTGCTGCCCAAAAATCAGTTTGATTCTATGGTTGGCGAATGCGCAATTGATATTTTTTTGAGACTGATTTGACAAAATCGAGAATAGAGTTTACTCTTCTCTTTCTCTTTTGGTGGCTGCCTTTTTCGTCAAAATAGTCTATCTCTCTCAATTATAACAAGACCCCTCTCCACTTGAATAAGTGAAACACATGAGTTACAATATTTGGATCTTTTTCAACATAGGAAGGGAGCCTAATACCCAACTTATCTTCAGTTCACAACTATATGAAGATAGTCGCCAAATTGACAATATCACAAGTTTCAAACTTCTCATTTGATAATGCTTTAATCATCATATTCAACCCCAACAATGTGTTTGGACCTACTATAAAATGTCGAATTCTTTCCAACATGCATGTCCTCAGACATAATTTAAGTGCAATTTGTGAAAATTTCCTATATACTTAAGCATTCATTTTTCTCACTCATTCCCACTAATTTCTTTCGTTTCCTTTTTCCCAAATCAATTCATAATTTATTAAGATAACTGGAAAATGATTTTATTCCCCAATCTCTCATAATAATAAAAAAAACTCAATGTAAACAACTCACTGTTGTATAATAAGAAGGAGGGAGTTTCACTAGTTAAATTATAACTTGAAAAAAAATATTTTTGTTAAGTGGATTGTTACAGTATTAGACAATGCTACACATTTATGTAATTTGAATTGTCAAACCACAACTCCTTTTGCAAATTTAATTATGTAGCCTAAAATGGACTTCCTTGAATCAATATCTTTAGTCATATATGAGTTGGAGTACCCCACCAAAATAGGTTTGTCACCTGAAAAAAAAAAACTTGTATATGCAGTACAATGAAGATACCTCAAAATCTATTTTACAACATTTCAATGCTATTTACACAGATTTGGCAAAAATCTACCGATTATACCAACAACATGCGCAATATATGACCTTGTACACATCATTGCATACATCAAACTACCCACAACAAACACATAAGAAACTTGTTCAATGTGTCTTTTCTCATCTTCACTAGAAATGCTTTGTTTATAACTCAACTTAAAACAAGTAGCAAGATGAGTACTTACAAACTTAGAGTTTTTCATCTAAAACATTTGCAACATTCTCTCAATATAGTGTTCTTGTGACATCTAAGTTTCTTTTCCTTCATATCACACATGATTCTTATGCCAATAATCTCTTTAGGTGCTCACAAGTTTTTCATGGCAAATGACTCGCACAATTGCTATTCTAATCTTTCAATCTTGAAAATATTTTTCTCAACTATAAGTATGTCATCAATATATAATAACATGATAATGAAATTATCGTTATAAAATTTTCTAACTAATAAACAAATTTCAGAAGTAGTCTTCATGTATCCTTGGTCACACATAACAGACTCAAACTTTGAGCTTCCTTCAAATGGTATAAATTCTCTCTTAGTCTATACATATACACTTCTTTGCCTTCAACAAGAAACTTATCAAGTTGTTTCATGTAAATCTCTTCCTCCAAATCACCATGAAGGAAATCCATTTTTACATATATTTGCTCTACCTTTAAGTCAAGAGTAGCTGCCAAACTCAACACGATTCTAATCAATGACATTTTTACCACATGTTAGAAAATCTCATTAAAATCACACATTTTCTTTGACAGAAATCATTCACCACTAATTTGTTTTTTACAAAGTCCTTTGTCTTTTGGTAACTTCACCAAATCACAAGTGTGATTATCATTCAAGGATTTCATCTCATTATGCATTGCATCCTGTTAGAATATTAGAAATATCTTATAATATCTTTTATATTATATTAGAGTGTTTTGAGTTATTTTTTAAAATCAATTTATAATCATTGCGATGTCTTATAATACCTCCCATTATTATGTTTTGCTACTTATTTAAGATTGAGTCTATGTATCTTTATAAATAAAAATTAATGTTGAGTCTTTTGTAATCAAATTAACATAAAACTATTACCAATAATATTCAAACTTTTATTATTTTCTCTATTTCTTTCCTATAAAATCCCACAACATCGACACATCCAACCACTTTTGAGTTTCTTCACTTTTTGTGGTCTCTTGAAAACACTTCGGTTCCCTTTTATCGGTCAAATTCACAATATCATGTAGATGGTTATCTCTACCTCTTAGATGAGTTGGGTTTGAGATGATTCATAAGCATCACTAAGATTTTCATCATGTGACAACTGATAATCTTCACTTATTAGGGATATTTACCTCATCTCTAAGCTAATGATTATGAACACAATCATGTGACTCATCATTCTGAACATTACCATCAGTAGTATTAAAATCAAGAACATGTGACCAAACTAGATCACCATTAGTTTTATCTCTTTTAGGTGTAGTCTTTTCCACCTTATCAATGTCTTCAATAGTTTGATCTTCCATGAACACTAAACCACGACTTATGATAACCTTTTTATCTATAGGATCATACAACTTGTAGCCAAATTCATCCTCACCATAACCAATGAAGACACATTGCTTTGACTTTGCATCTAACTTGGATATTTCATCCTTCGAAACATGCACCTAAGACTCTCAAATGATCACACTTGACATTCTTTCGAAAACATACCTTGTATGGTACCTCACCATTCAAAGTGACTATTGGAGTAAGATTAATAACATGTACTATTGTGTAAAGTGTCTCACCCCAATAACGGTTAGCCAACTTAACTTTAAAGAACATACACTTCAATCTCTCAACAAGTGTTCAATTCATCTTCTCTACTAAACCATTCAACTGATGAGTTTTCAGGAATATTGTTTTCATGCGTTATACCCTACTATTTGTGATAGGGGAGCATTTACTGATGGGGGAACAATTACTAATGCAATAAGTAGTACATAGGCTATTAGTAAGCCACGTGTATGAAACGTCTTAAAGACTGTGACTCAATTCAGTAATATCTTCGGTGACATAAATTTAATTTGAAATAGTTTTTCGAAATTCAAAAACAACAATTTTAAAACATTTTTTTTTCTGTCATATCAACCAACCGAAGAGATTACTAGATCTGGTTCTAGTGACTCTCATTTTGATATTGGTTCAACTGTAATTATTCCATGGTTAATGAACTAATTTTTCCTATAAATTTAAATGATGGTCTAATCATGATGGCCTTTTTTTATATAGCCAAAATAAAATAATTTTATGGCCGCTTTGTAAAATGATAACTGTCTGTCTCGATATGTAATTCCCTTAAGATTAATGCACAAGAATCACGAAAAGTAGTTTTTACATTAGATTTATCAACAATTACATTCTTTCCAAAATTAACTTTCAATTATTTAGGGAGAGAAACATCTAATCTTTTAATTATCTCCATCTAATTTTGTTAAGGTCATTGACTAACTTTTCCTTATAAACTAAAAAAAAGGTATTGCAAAGAAGAATACTATCCTTATAGAAGGCATTTAAGATTCTCAAGTCCTTTAACAGATATGCTTCTTCAAACTCTAGGCCTTTCTACAACCAAAGGTGGTGGTGGATCTGATTGAAAACACATCATCACAACAGTTATGTTATCTGATGCTCCTCTCTTTATTGCTTCCCCTATTATTTCCTTGCAACATTTTTTCACATCATTATGCTCTTGAAGCCTCCTCCTAGCAAAATCAACAGCATTTTGGCTACGAAAAACATCTCATATTCCATAACTTCCAATTATCGAGAATTCATCTTCTTTTGTCAATGTTATCAATTTAAGTTATGGCTCAGCACTCAACGGTCTGCCTCTTCCGCTCATTTCCTTCATTAGTTTGCAGTGTACAAAGAGAGTTAATTAAATTGGGATATTAAAATGGACTAATATGCTCAGTTTTAGTTGAAACATTAGTTAAAACATATTAAGCATTTGTGTGCAATTACTTAGATGCGCATATTATAGGAGCATATTACACATCAATCCCTTGCACCTATATATGCTTTGTGCTCAACGACATGGGAAGAGGGGAGTTGAACTTACTTTTTAAGATGTGTGGCAGTATGATTGAAATAATTTGAGAAAAAATCGTTACAGATGAAGTATAATCTAATTAGTAATAACTAGAAACTACACTTAGAAGTATAATAAGATACATGCATCTTTTTTTTTTTACTAAAGGATACATGCATCCTGAAAACCTGACAAGTGACATTATTGATATAGCTGGAATTACAACAACATCATACTTCTTATATTCGATAATATAATTAAAAATAAGTCAAATAAAATGCATTTACGGGGTCTAAATTTTGAACCACACATATTCATTTTTTTCTTCCTTTATTATGAGACAAAAGGAATTGATGATTAACCCAGTTTATATATATGGTTAATATATTCAGTAAATAATTAATAATTATAACAAAATATCATAACTTATTAATCGAACAAAAAATTTAAACCATGTTAAAAATATAAATTGTTGTAGAATTTGATATAATTTATCTTTCAAATTTTCATTTGAGATGCTCACTGTCCTTGACATGAAACCACTATGTCGGTATGGTGGTGTTAATGATAATAGCTTGCGATTAAACAGGATCAATAATGGACCCGTCAACTAAGCTTAATATAGCCCAGCTACTAAGAACAATGTCATTGAGTATTTTCTTTTTTGTGACCAAATTACACCTACTGGTATTGCTATTGTCTACAAAAGCTTTGGTTTTTAGGAGTATTGACTTTTTTTTTCAACTGAAATTTCATTAAAGTAAATTGGACCTTAAGAGAGAAAAAACCAACAGCCTAACCAAAGAAACACCCAATCCAATTACAAGTAGGGCTAACCCAATTAATACATACAAAAGATTAAAACACTAACACAAATTGGCATTGGAACACTCAATAAAGCTTGAAGTTCCACTTGTAACAAATGACTAAGTAAGGTAATCTCAATAAAGCAACATTGTGTACATTGCTCTCATTTTCATTATTCCGAGCTGTGTCATTATATTTTATTAGGACTGAGTTTTGGTTGTGGGTATGCAATTTAAAAGTCGGACTACTTTTAAAAATTGGTTTATGCATATTAGTGGATGATGTGTTTTTTATTTAGTAATAATTTTATTTTAAAATTCCTGTTTTTAGTTAAAAAAAACATAGTGAGATTTCGATATTTTCAAATTCATGTATTTTATTAAGTTTTTTCATTTGACCCCTTCTATGGTACTTTTTAAATTTGAATCTTTTTGATAATTCTACTATTTCAGATGTTATAGTTTGAGAATATATAATTTTTTTGAATAAAGAGAAAAATTTCATCCTCAACATTTATTCATGCTTATTGTTGGTAATCCTGAGTACAGGAAAAATTATTTTTTGGCCGATATCATGTGTTTGAATTTTTCTACTCTTAATGTCTAATGTTTTTTCCTAATAATACCTATAAAAAATTAGAATTTTTTTCCAAAAATAATAGAAGTAGGTACTAGTCGGAGATGTGAAGAGTTAATATTCTCCGTATATAACATGTTAGATGTATCCCCATAAAAAATGTGTTCGATACGTACATAGGGACAATATCACACAGCATTACTCTACATCGAAGTTTTCAATTTAGAATGTGAAGTAAAATACACAGTATATAAATTGTTTCGAAAATCAATGATAAATATGGCTAGTTTGACTAGAAAGTTAGATTAACACATACTCATCCATAACAAATTATTTTAACCTTGAAAAGTGAGATAATTCCTTTTAGAACCCAAAGTCAAAAACAATTGCATGGAGTATATCTAATAACAATAATGAATAACAAAAAACTGGAACAATTATCCAACAATAAAACAGAACTTCAACGGCAAAACAAAATTGTTCAGATCTTTATACTAGTCAACATAAAGAAATCAGAACTACATTCAATAGATATAATCAGATGTCTTAGCTCAATCGACAGTCAAATCTCAAATTCCAGTAAAAGCCTTCTTGGCAACACCACTGGATGAACCAGCTGGGATCACCTTCAACACGTTGAACCTCACTGTCTTGGAGAGTGGCCTAAAGATGTGGCACAATTAAGCAAATATTGACATAAGATATGATATATATTTATATTAACAAACAAAAAAGGTTTCTCCTAAAGAGTCTCACCTGCATTGGCCAATAGTAACATGGTCTCCTTCTTTAACACGGAAGCAAGGTGATACATGAGCGGGAATGTTTGAGTGTCTTTTCTCATATCTAAAGAGAATAAGTAAACAGAGTTATAAATTATGTAGCTCCAAAAAGACAAATAAGAATTGGGCACCAAAGTACGAAAGGAGAATACCTCTGATACTTCTTAATGAAATGAAGATAATTCCTCCTAACAATAATAGTGCGATTCATTTTAGCACTATGACAAGTGCCAGCTAAGATACGACCTCGGATGGAAACATTTCCAGTGAATGGACACTTCTTGTCAATGTAGGTTCCTATATTCAATATATATATGACAATCCATCAATTAGAAGCATAAATACAATAACCATACACATACAGAAAAAAAAACAACAAAGTAGTTTGGTATGGAACAACACAGATAAAAAAAGACGGGCATAACATGAGCAATGACCATAGAGTTTTGACATAAAGATATGATGAATTTTGGGCCTCTTGCTAATCAGAATTTGGACTTTAAGTAAGCAAGATGCCCGGACATTAGCCTGTTTGGTTGATTACTACAATTTACAACTATTTTCCAACATCTCCACAACACAACACAGAAGCATTTACATTTGCACATACATAAACCTAATCGCTTAGATTGGATCAACTCATAAAATTTGTTATTACAAATTGCATGCCTCAAATCACAAATATGAATTAAAAGATATAACAACGCTATAGGCACTTCAATTTAAGATATAACAGCCACTAACGGTATTGAGGATTAAGCTTATTTCAACACAAATTCAACCCTCCGAAAATTGCATTATCACATTCAAAACAACTATTAACACATTCTCCCATACATCAACGAACATGAAAAAAACGTAGCATATTAACAATGGACGTGTAATAACACTCTATAGTCACAAACTTAACAATTATTATTAATAAAAATTTATACATTATCTTTATCATAGACAAAACCTAGATGGACAACAATGGTATAAAAGTTTAAAACTAAGTAGAATACAAATTTTATGATATTTTTAGATTTATCTATTATCTATGATCAATAATGATTGATAATATAGAGAGGGAAAGTGAGAGTAACCTTCGGTTGCTTCTCTGGGAGTCTTAAACCCAAGACCAATAGATTTCCAGAAGCGGTTTCCACCTTTTCCAGGCCTCTTACCCTTTCCAGATTTCTTTGAGCTGCAACAATGAACAAAAGAACAAACAAATATACATCAAATCAAAGCACATATAAGGATCAAAATCCTACATTAATACTTATATTATTATATAATAGTAGGACACTTTAGGGGAGTAATTAACATACCATAGAAACACTTTAGGTTGCTTCAGAAAAGCCTTCTCAGTCTGTATTACACAAATTCAACAAATAAACAAAAAAAATCAATCGTAGATTCAACCATACTAAGAAGAACCAATTGAAAGGCAAAACGAAATCTAATCGTATGATATAATAATTATAAAAAAAAAAAAAAAGAAGAAGAAGAATATCGAGTAACCTGTTCAGCCATGGTGGAGTGAGGTTGGGAATTTTGCAGAGGGTGTGAGAAGCCGCACTGGAAATACTCGTTTTATGAGAATTCAGAAACCCTAGTTTCACTTCATTTCGGACTCCGATTTTATTCAGCGTTTTGCTCTTGTAGTTGGGCTTACAAGGTTTTAGCCCAAAACAAAAAACATATGGATATCTGTAAAAACATATTAGTCACACCCATTGTTTTTATATTCTTACTCCTTTTTCGTTAAAAATATTTTTTGATGGTCAAAATAGCCAACTAAAAAAATACAACAAAAAACGTAAATTATATTATATAATATAAAATAAAAGAGCTAATTTTTTCAATCGACAACAAAAATATCAGAATAAAAATTTAAAAATCTCTTTTGTAAATAAAAAATAAAAAAATTAAAGTAAAAAGTTATATTTGATTACAATAATAATAATAAACTAACTAAAATACACGGTTTTTTAATGTAACTATGAGGGGTTTTAATATCCTCTATTTTAAAAAGTTCAATATACCTTTTTTTTTTCAATCTATCAATATGTCCTGATTTTTAAATTTGACAAAATATATTATGCGATCTTTTTAAGTTATTCAAAAATAATATATTAATTATTTTTTTTTAGTAATAAGTTAGTTATTTGTCTTTTTTGTGTGTCAAATTTATCTTATATGTTTGTAATTATTCTAGATTCAAACACAAAAAATAGAAATTTAAAATTCTTTCAGTAAACTCATGTAATTTTTAAAGTGTTTTTATTGCAATAATCACAAGAATATAAATCCTCAATTAAATTTTTAAAAATTAATTAATTAAAAAAATTAGAGCGAGATACATTTTAAAGTTTTTAAAATTAAATGTGAAATTCTCTTAATCTATATTATGAAATTACATGAAAATTTATTACGTTATTTAATATGATACGGTAACAAAACTTATAGTTAAGTTTTAAAAATCTCTAACTAAAAATGGTTGAAACGAAATTATCCCTAAAAATAGTTTAATATTATAACTTTTACAAACATAAATGACTAATTTGATATAAAAAATTAAAGCATGTGATATTTTCGTATAATTTAAAAGATTAAATGACGATGTTTGACGAGTAAACTTAGAAAGTCGATTATGAAAATGCAACTTTCGTAAATAATTTTTGTATAATTTATTTGATTAGAAAGTCGATTATGAAGAAACAACCTTCGTCCTAAATAATATTTTTCCAAGTCCATCTATCTAGAACACTTTCCTGCAATATAAGGTTACCTACCAACACAAAACACTCCGCAACCAAGTCATCCTCCCACCAAAACAGCTTACACATCAACCTCCATCTAAGCATGCCTCGTACTACATCAATCCCCACCATATATGAAACTATACCATTTTTATCACAAGTCAAACTAAATAATCTACAAAAGTAATCCTTTAGCACCACACCTCCTATCCAAGGATCATGCCGGAACAACAAATCTCTCTTATTGCCAATCACTGATATCTAAATTTTTGGAAAACCAATTAACTTGGTCATCCTAGGAACCTTCAACCACATCACCATTTAACAATCCATATGTTTTTTTGCTAAAACTTTAAATAACAAACTATTTTTCTCTACCTTTAGCCTCCACCTCCATTTGTCTAACAATGCATAATTAAAAGTTCGCACATCACACACACCTAATCCACCTTTCTCCATTGATAAACACATATGATTCCATTTAATCTAGTGAATTTTCCTAACTTCCTCACTACCCCCTAAAAATATTTCAAGCAATGATTCAATTTTAGAAATAATACATGTACGAATCTTGAAGAAGGAAAAGAAGTAAACTGGAAGCGCAAATAAGACATCTTTGATAAGAACAAGACGACCTCTATACATAAATGACGAGATTTTCATCCAGATAAATGATTATTGATCCTATTAATTAAAGGGTCCCAAAATTGTAGTTTCCTCGAATTTCCACCAATAGGAAGACCAAGATATTTAAAAGGCACCTTCTCCACTATACAATTAACAACTCCAGTGGCCTCCACAAACTAAAAATGAGACACTCTGAAATTATGAGCATCAAGTAATTTCTGTAATAAAGTATGTTTTATTTTTAACATCATTGAGTTTCTCAATTTAAATTCTCTTCTCCTACCTTTTGTTAATGATATGTCATCACTAATAATTTCTTAACTTATTGAATTAGAGAATAGAAATTCTGGGGACGAATGAAAAGTGATTTAGAGGAAGAAGAGATTATATTTTTGAATTTTTATATTTTTGAAATTTAGGAATTTTAGATTTTGGAAAAGAAGATAAATAAAAATTTCAAAATGCT
This sequence comes from Cicer judaicum, assembly GCA_037974835.1. Classification (NCBI taxonomy): domain Eukaryota; kingdom Viridiplantae; phylum Streptophyta; class Magnoliopsida; order Fabales; family Fabaceae; genus Cicer; species Cicer judaicum. The sequence continues at coordinate 6,932,606 of JBBPBS010001171.1, read as the reverse complement.
CCTTGTGATTTTCATTTCATACGAGTGACGTAATTTTTTTTTTAAATAAGGTATTTTCTACATGTAATTGTTATAAAGATTAATTTTTCTAATTTAGTGGGACTATGATAAATCATAAAACTATCTCTAAGAATTTTAATGTTATTTGAGTTGAATCTAGAGTCGTAGAGTTTTAATTAAGTATTAGAGATGATGCTCTTTACAACAATAGTAACAAATGACACTTTTGCAAACAAACTGCAATGTACAATAATTGGTGGTTTGTTTTCTCTTTCATAACTTGAAAGAGAATTGACATAAACAATATAATACTAGTGATATCATTTTCTTGTGTTCCTATTATTTTATTATTCTTGTAAAAATTAAAATTAATTATAATTTTAGTCTTTTTAATTTTACTGATTCATGAAATTGATCATTTATTTTAAGAGTCGACAGTTTTAATTCATTCATCTGATTTTTTAACTAAAAAATAATAATGTGAGATGTTTTAAATAACGTATATATGATTAATATCTATGAGATTGAAATAAAACGTCGTAAAACCTTAAATTTCAACTTCTATTTTTTTTTCATATTTTTAATTTAATAAATAATATATAAATAATTAATGTATTTAAATGATTATATATTATATAATTTTATGTCACGTTATTAAAAATATATCAAACCATTGTTTTTTAATTCAAAAATATAAGAGAGACTAAAACTCTTGATATTTAAAATAGATGGATCAAAATTGTTAATAATAGAGGAACCAAAACTATAATTAAACTTAAAAATTATGACGAGCGATTATATAATTAACTCCTAAAATATTAACATTAAGAAGCTAAAATAGTATCTACTCATGACTAATTAATCACCGATAACATATATATATTTTTTAAAGTAGATAATAATAAGTAGTGTACAAATCATTCCTAAGCCTTAAAAAATTGCAGCATTTTCTGCGATGCTCTACTTTTCTGTCTATAATATATATTTAATTAATCCAAATCTAAGGAACTTTTGTCTATTTCTCCTAGACTTAATTAATTAATTGTGTATTGGAGGCTTTCTCCTAGCTGGAGAATAATCCATCTCAATTATGTCTACAAGATCCTCAGTAACATACTTAGAAGTAGTCATTGATTTTACTTTTATATCCTTTGCTTCCTCGTTGACATTCACATCCTCTCTGTTCTTCACATTCTGTACATTCACATCCTCTCTGTTCTTCACATTCTGTTCATCAAGGAAGCATACAAAATATCATAATGATGAAGAAAAAAAAATCCAATCTCTCTATATATTTTGAGACCAAAAGAATATCATTTATTTAATGTCTTATAAACCAACCTTTGACAAGGATTTAGTTGTGGAAATGGAAGTAGTTACAAGTTTCCTATTCTTTATACTTCCTGCATCAAAATAAAAACATTCAAAATACTTAATACTATGATTTTTATGTATGAAAAAAAATGTTACGTAGTACTATAATTCAATTTCTTTACATTAAAGAATAACATCTAGCCGTGACGCTAATAAGAGGCCGCGGCTAGAGATGGCAACATGATCCGTACATCTATCCAAATCCGTTTTGATTGGGTGCAAGTGCGTGTGTGGATTTTTCTAGAAATTAAAATTCAGGGGTGGAGACGGGTTTGAGGGTTTTACATTTTTTTAAATATTAAAAGTTATAATATTATCTCTATAGAAAATATTTTTTAATTTTATTATTGTCTAATAACAATGATTTTATTATAATAAATATAATTTTTAAATTTATAACTTTATGTACATATGAATGGGTACGGGTGTGACTAGGGAAACCTGAGCCCGTTGCGGAAGGGGATGAGAATCTAAATTTTACACCTGTTCTGAAATGGGAGCTAGTGCGGGTTTTCGCTGATTAGTCGAATGCGGGGTGGAGGAGGCAAAATCCACCCCGCTCCGCCCCGTTGCCATGTCTAGTTGCAAACTTAAAAATTAATTAATGGTGCCTAAATCTATGTTGTCTACGTCCATAATAATCTTCATGAATGTGTGGAAACTGGTTGTTTGATTTTCTGGATATTGTAGAAACTGTTTTCTTCTGGCTACCTGTGCATTGTTTTTTGTCATTGCAGAGACTAGCTTCATTGATAGTGTTACTTCTTTTCAACAAGGCGTTTTCTTCATCCTGCAGTGATCAAAGGAATTAATATATAATTAACTTCTATATCAACATTCATGGAAATGTAAAAGCATGCATAAATATGAAGTTGAAATTTATTAAAAAAAACGAAATACGTAATAAAACTTCAAAGTAAAAAAAAATGATTTATTACATGTTTCTCTTGCTCAAATATTAAAGTAACTTTCCCCAAACGTATCCCTGCATAAAATAAAGAATATTATAAATGTAACAAGAAGGACTAATTGTTTAAACTCATTAAATTAAACCATATTCAAATATATTATACCATGAGATTTTGTAAGGAGAATTGACAAAATGAGAAGAGAGACTATATAAAAAGGCCTCATTTGAAGAAAAATGCAGGGAAGAAGTGAGTATAATTTGAATCTCTAAACAAAATGTGTGATTTTTCTTCAGGGTTTTATTCTTCTTAGCAAGGAAGAGGTAAATTGAGTATATAAAATTGGAAATTTGTGAGTGGTTGGAAGATAGATAGATAGGTAGAAGCTTATAGTATATATAGTAGTTTTTTTAAATTTATTCTTTGTCTTCTGACACCCCTCAATGTTCCTCTATGTCAGAGGAAATTAAATTACTAATAATCTAATAAACTACCAATCATTTAAGTGCAGGCTTAGGTATTTAAAAGGTTTTGAAGTTACTAAATTATAATGTATAGTAGATAATAGTATTAAGCAGCAAAAGGAGGTATTATCAAACACTATAGTATAGAGTATTATTTGCATTATAAACATAAGAAGTAAAAATTGGGGGGTCCAAAGAAAACATGTACTTAAGGTGAGTGAAAGGTGAAATCTTAGAAAAGGTACAATATTCATTTACTTAAGGGGAATGCTACAGGAAGATCATAGCCTATACTTTTATAAATGAAACCTATAAAAAGATACATTTATTACTTTTGGGAATGCTATAGAAAGATTATATTGATTAGGAACCTATACATAGTCATTTTCATTGTTCTTCATGTATGTGTATTGTGTACTATTCAATTCAATGTTTTCATATGTTCATTTTGTGGCATTTTAGACAATGTCTCATCTAAAAGACAACTTGATCGATTTAAGCTTCTGTCTCTCATCACCAGAAGTTTATTTTTTACATGAATTGAAGACAACTGATAATCCTTGTTAGCTACGCAGGCTCTTAATTTCTTTATCGCCAAACTTATAATCTTTTTCTATGATATAATAATTCTTTCATATATTGATACATATAAGTTACAAAATAAAATAGAAATAAGATTTTTAAATAAATTTTTGAATATCATATGTATGTAGGAGAAATCTAAGGCTAAAAAGTTTTGTAATAACTCGATAGATCATTCACTTGAATAGTTGTGGAATCAATTGTTTGAAGATAATTATACAAATGAGGTAAATATGGTTGGACCCTATGTGGATCCTAAAGTTGTTCCACATGTGGAAAGAAGATAAAGAAAATGGCAAGGAAGGCATGTATCACGAGAGTGATGGAGATCGTATTTATGTGGAATATAATCAATATGCTTCTCATTTATTTGATGATTACAATTAATTTTGGCCCAATTTCATGGAAGGGCCGGGCAACCCTCAAGTACCTATTCGTGTTGGAGATATCCAAGTGCCTAGCCAAGGTGATCGACCCACCCAAATACCTATCAATGGTGTTAGAGCTACCTAAGTACCTAGCCAAGGTGATCGACCTACCAATACCTATCGATGGTGTTAGAGCTACCCAAGTACCTAGTCAAGTTGATGGTACCAAAAAAACTGCACACACTCCAAAGGTGGTTAACAAACTTGTCAAGGAAAAACGTAAAAGAAGACAATCAGGAGGGGCAACAAAGTTAAGTAGTCAAATAGATTCCTTAGTATCAAACTCTAACATTGTTGTGGAGATATTAAATTATGAAGATAATGCCAATAAGCATGATACTGGTAATTCAACTATTGCAGCAACATTCACTATTATTAATAGGATTGATGTTGAATCCAATTTGGAAAAGGGTAGTGAGTTGTGGTGGATGGAGAATGAAGCAAAACAAGATATTTTTATCAACATTGAGGATGATGGTGCAAGGGAAGATTGATTGTTGTATATGCATGCCAAAGAGAAATGATTGTTTACTTATTGTTCCTTATTGTTTTTATTATCTCAGTTTATTGATTCTTTAGTGAACATGTACTATTCATAAGTTTTATGAACATTGTGTGTTTGAATTATCATATGTAAACCATGTCTCTTTCTTTAAGTTTATGAGTGGTTTTTTTTCAATATGACTATGGATGTTTTATGTATTTTTTTTTATTAGTAGGTGCGTCACTGAAAGAAAGAAAAACGAAAAAGACATACACTATTTTGGGATGTGACATCATGTGCGATAGGTGACATATTACTATAAATATATTTTTAAAGAACAATACATGACTTCACGTAAAAAATGAGAAGATTGGGAGCATGAGATACTAAATGGCTACCCTGTTCGATGTTTGAATGCCTTTAGAATGAAGCAAAGCTTATTTAGACAACTATGTGAAGACCTACCATCAAAATATGGATTAAGCAAGTAAGAGAATGTTAGTGCAAGAGAAAGTTGTCATCTTTGTACATCCACTTGATATGGGTGCATCTAATAGGGATGCTAGAGAGTCGGTCCATCGTTACAGTGAAACTATTAGTAGATCATTTCATGAAGTTTTGGAAGCTATTAGTGGTGGAGGAAAAGACTATAGGAATCTGCATGTGATGTCATAAAAAATGAACGATACATGTCTTATTTCAAGGTAAATAGTTAAATAAAAATAGTTATTTTTTCATGTCAAAATGAGTACTATGATCTAATTTGTTACCGTAAGATTGTCTTAGATGTATTGATGGCACACATATATATATTCCATAGGCAGATCAAATGCGTTATATAAGGAGAAAAGGAACGTGTTTCACATTTATTTCAATTGATGAGAGAGATCAGCACATGACACATGTTTTTTTCTACACGCAATACCACACCAGATTATTTTCATGTTTTTTTTTTTTTGTTATGATTTGTTTCTTATAAGTTATTTGAATATAATTTTTTATTCTTTTATAATAAACACATATGCTCAAGAAGCCTTTAATCGTTCACATTTGTCTCTCCAGTTGTATTGAAAGATTTTTGGAGTATTGAAAAAAGATGGAAGATACTTGGACTAATCCAATCTAACGTAGACACCCAAATTGATGTTATAATATTTGAATGAAAATGACTTAGTTTTTGACATAATTGAGCATAACCCAAAATATAGATACAAGTACAAAGTTTTGGATGTTTTTTATGATTACAAAAGCAATAAATTTTTAGAGAATATATTTACTACAATCAAATAGGCTGACAACAATGTTGCAAATTTAATATGGATATGATATATAATATACTTGTTTTGTTTATTATTATGTGATAGACAATGTTGATAGTTTTCTAATTATTAGACATGTTATTGATTGTAATGAAATCTTGTGACCGAGTCAGCTTGTTGGTTGCCCAAACAGAGCCGACTAAGGGCAAAGCTACCAAGTCAATTGTAAAAAACACCGTTAATAAAAAAGTCTCAATTTTCTTTTACATAGTAAAATAAAATGGTCTCACATAATATTATTATGGAAATTAAAACCGATAAAATATTATATAAATTTAATATTGTCTCACTAAAAAATTTAGAATTAATTTTATTATCAATTGTAAAAGAAATATTATACAATATTAGTTATATTAATTATAAATAATAGAAGATATAAATGTGAAGTACAAAATATGAATCAAACTAAGTCGAAACTTGAATTGAATTGCAAAAGGGTCTACAGAAATTGAAAATATTGGTGATGGAAAGTTTGAGATATTTATTGGTAGAAAAAAGATATAGTTAAACTTATTATATAGATTTTATTAAAATTGAATTTATTTAATTTGTTTTTATTGTAAATTATTTAATACTCTTACCAATACTCATAAATTGACTAATGAAAATAGTAAGGAACAAAGACATTTTAGTTATAAATTGAGATATCATGAGACGAATAATGAATTCATTACTAACATGAGAAATATTAATTATAAATTGAGAAATCATGAGATAAGTAGTAATCACATTGCTAACATGAGTTCTTGAAGTTGTACAACATACATACACATTAATTATATTTAATTAATTGAACAATTAAAGGAAGGTTACCAAGAAATAGCCTAAGGTTGGAGGAGTAATTAGGGCATCATCATCGAGGTATCCTCTTGAAAGTCAAATTCAAATGAAATCACAACTTCAAAAATAAAACCAAACGAAAGTGACAACTTAGATGAATAGAAGCAGAACCAATTAAAAAAAATTGAAATTAGGGTTTTAGACATATGAGATATGAAGAATAATATTATTGGAGAGACGAGAATATGAAGAAAAAAGCAAAAAAAAAAAAAGTAAATTTGGAAAATTGATTATAAAAAAAAAAAGAAAATAGAGTAAAACAATACTTGTGAGAGATTGAATAAAAAAAATCATATTTTTGTTATTTTAAATTAAATAATTATGTCCTTTTATATTGTTAAAAACTAAATTTACCAAACACTTTAATTTCAATTAATTAGCTTTTCACCTATAACTCATAAGTTATCAGTTAGCTTTTTAGATACAGTCAGCTTTTCCACTATCAACTAAATTGTAGCTTAATTTTACGAAACGAAATATTAGAATCAACTATAAGTTGATGGAAAAAGATTGTTTACCAAACACATCTCTTTTAATTCAACAAGCTTATAAGTTAATTCAGTAAACTATAAGCTAGTTTATTGGCGTTACCAAACAGTACCTTAATGTTAATTTATTTACGTATATTTAGTGTTAAATATAGGGGTGGACAACGTTTAGTTATGTTTGAAAATTAAACCAAATCGATTTTCAATTTGAAAAAATCAAATCGAATTCGTTTTGATTTATTCAAAGTCGAACAAAACTGGTTCTTTAAATCAGTGAACCAATTTATTACTTTGAACCGAACTAAACCAAATATGTTTTAACTTAGTTTTACTTGTTCGAATTCAACTGAACTATTATAATACAGATGATGTCGAACCACACTGCTTTTGCATCAAATTGGACCAAATCATTATATTCCTATATGTCAAATGTTACATAATTTCCCTAATTACTTCTAAAAAGATATTGTATAATCGGTTTTCCACATCCTCAAACTTAGATTTGTGAGAAAATAAAAGAGGAAGTTAACTTATAAGCAAATCTAAACACATTACTGGTGCTTCTAAAATCACGAAGCTAATAAAAATTTCAATCCAAACCATCTACATATAAAATATATTTTTCAAAAGACTTACAAAATATGCAAAGTTTTATGCTTTTAAAAGTATTTTTCAAACTAAATACCATCAATTTTGTGAAATTACTTCAAAATATGAAAATAATCTTTAAACTCAAATAATCTCTTTATTTCAAAAGTATTACTTCAAATACAATGATTCCTAAACTCAAATAGAAAACAAAATAAAAACAAATGATTTTTGTCGTCAAAATTAACGATGCTAGCAAATGTCATTGCATAGAGCATTGAAGGAATAGTCTTTGCAAAAAAGAGTACTTCGTTATTTTTCAACAAACTTAAAATATAATACAAAGTTTGAAGAACTAAAAATATTGTAATAAAAATTACCTTTCTCGAAGGTTTCAAGTTCTTCAAAGTCCTCATCAAATAAATATGAGAAAGGAGATCATTTCATTCAATCTTGAGTGCAAACAAGCACTCCCACTATCGTACGTGTAAGATTATTGCGATGAAGATCTAACACCCTTTCTCCAGTACTGAAAGCAGACTCGAATGCTATAATAGACGCAAAGATGACTAACACTTCACGAGCAACATTTGAAAGGATGAGGAATCCAGTTGAATTTTAAATTAGCATGTCATACTTTAATTCTAAGTAGTATTATTTTAAAGTATTAAGTAAGTTTTTAGTCTATATAAATTTCACTATTTTGTTTTCAATCCTGATAAAAAATTTCATTAACTTTTAGTCATTTAAAATTTTTAATTTTCATTTTTGCTTATTGATTTTAAATTAATTATTATATATTCTTTAAATTTTAAATAATTTTTTTCCAGTAATGTTTATTACATGTTTAATAACTTTTTTAAAAAAATTAGAATTTTTAAATAAAACATAAATTAAATATGTATTTTTAAGCTTAAAAAATCATGTTTAATTTATCACTTGCTCAAAGATTGTAATTTTTTGTAGGGAAATTCTAATAATATCATAAACATTACTGAAAAAAAAAAATTGAAAATTTAAAAAATACATTAGTTGTTATAAAATCAAAGATACAAATAATTTTTTTAAGGGTACTTTAAGTTGACGAAATGTATAGCAAAGACTAAAAAATAAATTGTAAAATTTTTGTCTATCTATCTCACATATTTACTCAAAATATGTAAGACTATTAAATAGAGTTCTAGGAACATTATTGATTTTATTTTTTTAATATCACATTATCATTTTACAATTTCAAATTTCAAAAATATGAAAAAACACCCTTTTATAACACGTTTTGTAATTAAATATTGGTAATATGTTGTATTTATACATACGAACGAAATTTACATTTATATAGTGTATTTAATTCAAACCATAAGTTTAGGTAACTTTAAATGCATTTTCTCCAAACAAAAATAGTTAGATAGTGATAAGATTGTAAGTAAATTAAATGCATGATTTATGAGTATGTCTGCACAAGGAAAGATAGCATACTCAGATATTAAAATGGAATATATTTTCTGCTTCATACAATTTCTATTTCTAATAAATAAATTAAAATCACATTACAAATTTTGCCAGTACAAAACTACCTCAAATAGAAATTCATTCATTTCAATGCATTCTTAGCTCCTTAAAAAAATGCATATCATCGTATCATATTTTCACTACCTAGGTTTTTTTTATTGAATTTTGATTTACTACGTTTTCTTAGTGAGTAATACAATGCTTGATTGAAAATTATAAATTTTTACATATAAATCACTAACACATACTTTTGAGGCACGTGTTAGTTTTTCACTAATAATAATAATAATGAAAATAGTGTAATGTAGTAAAAACGTAGCAGACCAAAATGCATAAGACAAAACAAATACAACTAAATCTAGATGAGGTTGGGAAGAATACAAGAATTAGCCAGAAATAAAGCTGTTCAAAAAAAGTTAGCTGCAAACAACAACACCAAATAGAGAGGAAGCCCTTCACCATGAAGAAACCTCTTGACAGCCTGCCACCATGAAACAACAACTGACACGTGTCACAACCCCAGAAGTTCATCAGCCTTCACATTAGATTCTCAAAATTAGCCACGTCATCAAGCCTATCCAAAATATATGTTACTCTTATTTATTAAAAATCTATATTTTCCTTTGTAGAAAGGTTACATAACACAAAGTCACAAATAAATTGAAGACTTTAACTTCAACATTTTTCTTTCTTAGTATCCAAGTCTTAAGTGACATTTGTGATGACGTTTACATGCACGTATCCCAAAACACAAGGAGGCACACCAATACTAGTTCAATACAAATTTCAAAACCTCTCTTAAACCCTTCAAAAAAACACAAACTCCATAACTATACACAAAAACAACACAAGAAGAAGAAACCAAATTGTATGCTCCTTGAGTAGTAAAAAGCGCATGAAGATTGATACCGTTTCTGGGTCAGTTTCTTTCTTCTATATTCATCTTAAGATATCTATAGCTGAAATGAAAATTGATTGTTTGCAATCATGAATCTCAATCATTAAACGAAAATCAGACAATTCGTATTTCAACTTGATCTATTTGAGATTTTGCTAATTTTGAAAATAGATTCTAAGTCTGAGTTTCAACAATCACACATATTCAACAGTTTGTATTTCCATCGGACAATTTGTATTTCATTATAGATTCAACTTTGGATGAAAATTAAACAAATCTTAATCATCACATCAAAATTAGACAATATGTGTTTCAATCATAGATTCATCTATAGGATGAAAAATCATAGATTCATCTATAGGATGAAAATTAAACGAATCTAGATCATTGCATGAAAATCAGACAATTTATATTTTAAATTGTATTTGAACTCGATTTGGTAAATTCAGAATACGAGCAATTTAATTTTCATCCAACAATCGAGATCTGCTGATTGAGAATTCGGTTAATCTATGGTCATGTCCTTGTAACTTTTCAATCAATTTGCTTCTTTCATTTGATCCAAAATTCTATTTGGTGTTTATTTATTTTCAATTCATCTATTTTCTTGTGTTGCATAGGTTTATTTATTGATTCTTACTATGTTTCTGAAGTATCTAACTTTTTCTTTGCTTTGTAAATTTGTGTAAGTTTTTTTGAAGGAGCTACTAGAAAGTTAACAATTTTTTTTGTTTATTTGCTTGTTGGAATGGCTGCAGAGAAAGGAAATCACGTAAGAGACGCAGTGGTGGAAGAACTGATTCAGTGGAAGACACTCTTGAGAAGTGGAAGAAATACAACAGACAGCAACAACAAAAGCTTGGTTTTGGAGATAATGGGGTGGAATTGATTCACAAAGTTCCTGCAAAAGGTTCAAGAAAAGGGTGCATGAGAGGTAAAGGTGGTCCTCAGAATTCTGACTGCAACTTCAGAGGAGTTAGACAGAGGATTTGGGGTAAATGGGTTGCGGAGATTCGTGAACCTATCAACGGTAAACATGTTGGTGAGAAAGCAAATAGGCTTTGGCTTGGTACTTTCACTACGGCACATGATGCTGCTCTTGCTTATGATAAAGCGGCTAAGGCCATGTATGGACCTAGTGCTCGTTTGAACTTTCCTAATGGATCACCACCATCATCTACTACTGGTTCTGCAGAGTCTTTGAATGGTGAGGATCTTGCAAAGGCTGAAGAGCTGGAGGGTAATCTTCGTCAGTCTCATGAAGAAAATAAGATTTTTTCTAATGATTTTGCTGTCGATGACTCAGAGGAAGCAGAGGAAGTGATCAGAAATAAGAAAAGTAAGAAAATGGTTCATCAAGGGTCTTACAAGAATGTTAAGTCTGAAACACCTAGAGAAAATGAACGACTACAGAGTGAATTCGAGAAAGTTTTGGAGAATTCTGGCATAGGTGGAGAGTGTTTTCATGTGCAGAAGGAGGCTATAAATACAGATATGAATTTAGGAGCTGATTGTAGCTCTTCTGATGGAGTAGAAAATGGGATTCTGGTGAAAAGTGAAGAAACAGCAGGAAGATTGGTGGAGGATTTGAATTTCTTTGAGTTGAGCTGCAGCAACCATTTCCTTGGGAACCTACAGAATATGCTTCCAGATAGCAATACAAGACCAAATTCTGAGCATTATGACATCAAAACCGAGGCTTCATTTGCGAAGAAACATAAGAATGAAGTAACTTCTGCAGAAATCAAGGAATTTTGTCGTGGCACTGGCAAGTCGTCCAGGATAAGCCATGGTCAGTCACAAAATGAGCAAAATAAAAATGGACATTTTGATGAGATGAAAAGTGAGCTCAAGGGATTGGAATGCAAGCTGAGAGGCCAATCTGATGATGAGGCACAAATAGCAGTACCTTACATGTCGGGAATTCATCTGTTTGGTGGTGACAGTGTGGCACCAATTGAAAGAATGTCCCAAGTAGAGGATTTGAACTACAATACTAATAAAAACACTAAATTGAAAGAGAAAGGAAATAATGGAAGTACACTGCATGGATTTAGTTCCGGGAAAAGTAGGAAGCTGAGTGATCTTTCTCAACAGCTGCAGAAATTGGGTGGTTACCTGCCTGAAAATTGGAATAATAGGCAGTTTGCAGATCTTGAAGTAGGTTATGATTATAGTTTCTTAAGTCCTGATTATGATTTTGGCTTATTGGAAGAGAAGAAGTTACTAGATGTATGTTTTTCACATATAGGATCTTAAAGTTGCTTGGTCCTTATAATGTTTTTTGTTTTTCACTTTGGTGGGGTTATTTATAACAGGGTCTTTTTTTCCCTACCTCAGTGATTCAATAACGCATGTTTCTGCTATCTATTCAGTATCTCAATCACTATAAAGATGCTCTGTACTAAGAATTTTGCATTGTGTTATAATTATAGTTCATATAAGAATTTTGCACTATGAATAAGATGCCCTTTGGTACTATTTGGAAGACACTTTTTTGACATGATACTCTGCTTATTTATAAAAAGTAAAGTTCATATAGCATTTGATCTCTAAAATCTAACTCTTATTACTTTGGTTGTTGAAACTTGAAAATGTCTTTGTACATGCATGGTTACTATGTCAACACCATTCTGTTGCACACTATTAATGATAGTTGACAGATGAATCAAATTATAAAGACAAAAGGATGATTTGCGAAGAAATCAACATATTTAGATATTTATTTACAGATGATTTGTGAAGAAATCAACAGATGATTTATTTACAGACACTTTCAAGAACAAGGCAACACATTTACATTTACTAAATTGTATATTACCAAAAGAAAAGAAACTTAGACCCTTTAACTAAGTGGTCAGCGAATATTACATCAACAATAATTATATTTTTTCTAGAAAAGAAATTAAGATCCTATAACCTCACATATACACCACAAATAACAGAGCACAAGCCAATACCAGAAATCAGGCTCTAACATGAAGCTTCCTTCAGCAACGGAAATATGCATAGGAATGCACAATCTCCTGATAAAAGAACATTTCCAAAAAATGCCAGAAAGTTAAAAGACTTAGCTTCTATGGTGCATGCCGGTCATTCAACAAGTTTCTCCATCCCTGTGCTCTTTTAGCCATTCAAACTCTCTGCTTGTAGTAAAAAGATTTTGGAATTTGGTTTGCAGGAAATTCTGTGACATTCTATTAATTTATTATAGCCCTGTACTGCTATTGCATTCTCTTAAAGTGCAGGGATTTGGTAAGCAGGATTAGGGTGCAGAACATTTTAGTATCCTCATATTGGAGCTCTTCCGAATCAATCTTCTGCTCCATCTTTATACCAGATCATATCCCATGGGCTGCTTTTGCTGCTTAACCTAAAAAAAGGAAAATATAAATATTAACTCAATCAAAATCTTCTCATGTAATCCAAAAAGAATTCCCCACATCCTCAGCAGGATAGGTAAAAAGAATTCCCCACATCCTCAGCAGGATAGGTAAAAATAGAATAAAAAGTTAATGATCGCAACATAATGCCGAATTCTATCTAAACCAATGTGTCCTGTATCATTCTGCCATTTTTCTTTGTGCAAGAATCCAAATATGAAGAACTACAATGCATTAGCTGTCGAGAAAAATTATATACTTTACCTCCAAACTCCAGCGAGAACACGCAAAGTCATGAAGAGAAACAATCCTGTCCAGACTCCAGGAAGTCCAAGTATTGGAGTAGCCACCAGCATGAAAATTGAAGAAATTAGTCCAACCAGCACCTATCCTTGACAAAATCCAAACACGAGAGGTTAGAAAGAAGGGGAAAAAAGAGAGAGGACAAAAGGAAACCAGTTAAGAGGATAAAAGAACTTGAAATGTTTAAGCATCTATTAATCATTGAAGTAGGTAATTACCATCGAGTAGGCAGCATATTCAAAGTCTGATACTCCATAATAAATCCCATCAAAAACAAATGCCAAAGCATTGACTGGTTGAGATCCAGCAACAAACTGCACATGTGGGTTAGTTTCAGATATTTCAAGCAACATTACTATGTATACATATCCATCAGAATGGAAAATCAAACTACATATAACAAACATTAGGTATTGTCACTAAAAGGCTGGCATGGCCAAAATATCCTTCAAGCACTTACATATCTCTGATACTGCCTGAAAGCATTAGCAGGCAGGATATGATTCACCCATATAAAATGAATAACAATCTGAATCTAAAAACAAATTTCAATATAAAAAGTCATCCAAATGAATTCAACTCATAGCCTGCAACAATCAGTTACATTGATCATTGTTGTCACGGCATACCTTCTGTAAAAAAATAACTCCAAAAAGCAACCTATGTGCATGCATTCATCACAACTAAGTAAGCATACAAAATAAATTGATCATGGTACCCCATTTGTCAAGAAGAAAACAAAACAGAGTTGCACTTTTCTGCTCTCATGTACCAAATCCTCTTCTAGTGAAGTCAATTCAATCACACTGATTTCAATTTCGAGTTGGCATTTAAGGAGTGGCATGAAACCTTCAAACTGGTAATAAAAATAATTCTCAGCAAACAATTGTGATCTCTTACCAATATACCTGACCGAGCAACATCCAGAACCTCTGAATCTGTGCTGAATAAACTAGAAAAAGCTCCAAACCCAAAAAATAAGATCATGGATAGTGTGATTCCGGCTCCTAAACCAATCTGCTAGAAATGTAGAAGAGAGAAGGAGAAAAAGGACTTATGGATCAGCGTATGTCATAATCTGATAAAAATAAATAAAGGGAAGCCATTTATGGTGATAACAATCAGTAACCTGTATCACTCTATATATAACAAGACGTGCTTGCTCATAATTTCCCAGCGAGTAACTACCAGCAAGAAGAGCCTATAAAATATATGTTTAACATAACACAGTAAGTTTCAGTAAAATAAATTGCAATGACTAAAAAATTGCTATCAGTTTGTCAGATTTTCAAATAATAAGAATTTCACTGCCGGTAGAATCTGTAGCATCTCTATCATTTGAAAAAGCTATGATGCACATCCAATTCTTTCAAACCTCGCCAACTGTTTTTGTTTTTCAGTCATGTTGGAGGACATGGTAGATACTTGGGATTCTTACTAATATCATTTAGGCATCTTGTGAAATGGAAAAATATTGACCCTGTCATGCAAATGCAATATGAGACAGTATTTTCAGCCATTCTTAGAAAGTTGGATTTTTCTCTCTTATCAGAAAACATTTCAAACTTGATTGTACCAAATTTTCTTGATTTCGTGGTCATGAAAAGCCTTTAAATATTCACCATCTACACTTCATAATTATAAAATTTTATTTTTTTGAATGCATGATTTGGGAGCTGGACGAGCTAAACTGCCTATGATCTGAGATTTGACACTTTATAGGCCAATGCAATAGTATGATCCAACCTGACCAGCAAGTGCCAGAGCATCAGTGAGCAAAGATATAGACAACCAAACTTGCATGCAAATTTGATGGCCTGCCATAGGTATAGGGCCCTGCTTAGCTGCCAAAGATGTTGTGAGTGTCATAGTGATAAACACAGCCAAAGTCCTGCCAATTAGAAGACCACCTACAAAATGCAATAATTAAAAGTAAAAAATTAATCCGTGCCACTCTTTAATTCACATAATTTCTTCTGTCAACAAATACTTGTTATCTAAACAAAACATTCTCAAGCCAATGAAAATCATATTTTGTACTAAAAAAACGAATACATTATCATAATTTTTAGATGAACAAAAAGAAGTCCTGTAATAAGTACACATGCACAAACTTCACCTTTGAAAGGCAATGTAATTATAATATCCCTCAAACATGGTCTCTATCCAATAAATTTGTAGCTATTTTTCAAATAAGTCAATTATCTATGATTCTTTCAGCAATAGATTTCTATGAAATGCAATTGCATCTATGTTTCAAATAAGTCAATTATCTATGATTCTATCAACACATTACATGAATAATATTATATAAACCTATATTTAGTGAAAAATTAACAAATGACTCAAACTCTGAAACATTCATAATTAGTAATAAGAATCCACAAGTCTTACTCTAAGTCAAAACATTCATTGAAATACCAACAAAAATCAAGAAAATAACGATGATGCATATTGAACTCTTTAACATAGAGTAATAAAATAATTAAATATTAAAACTCAAATGCATGTGCTAGCATAGGAATCAAAGAAAAGCATCATCTTCATTAGCATATTCTACTTCCTCTTCTTCTTAGGTGAAAGTAGAAACAACAAAACAGAGAAGGAAGAAATAATAGCGGGATCTCGCTGGAAAATGTTGGGATTAACTACGCCAGAATAGCGGGATCTCGCCCGGATCCTGTCGGGTTCTTGTTTCACGCTGTCGCGGACCATGTCGTCGGGTCAGGCATTGCACCGCACCGGGACAGCAGGATCTTGTCGGGAAACTCTGGAATTATCTACCTAGTTCTATCCAACTCTGATCATTATTGTTTTCTTTAAACGATAAGAACAGCCAAAGAAACAATTCAGCTAATTGAAAAGCAGGTACCAGATTTCAGATAGCCGAAAATTTTTCTCCCATCAAAGTCAAAAGGGATTAGCAGCATTTTGCCACTCAAGTTCCATAGAAGAATGGAAGCTATTAAATATCTGGTAAACAAAATGACGAACTCTGTTAAAAGCAGAAGATAATATGAATTATGGGAAATGTGCAAAATGCACATATAATACTAAGTTTACCGCATCCCTAACATACTCGGAGGTCACTGTAGCAATTGCAGCACCACCAACTCCAAAACCGCAAAGAAATATTAGTATTGGATCTAATATGACATTAAGAAAGTTTCCAGCACCTGACGTTTCAAGAGAAGCCTTTGTCATTTATACATCCAACAAATCCTTTACCTAGACATGCACTCCTATTTATCCACATCAACACTGGAAGGGATGCATGGAGCATTTTGCAGAGTATAAACATTTAAAAACAAGAAATTGACAGCTCATAGAAATCACAGAAATTGGTAGAGAATCTGCTTGCTATTCTATGCAACACAAAAATAGCAAAAGAACAAATGTTTTACCGGTAATAGCTATTTTCTTTGTTCAAACCCCAATTAATTCATTATTCTTTATTGAAAAATTATGTTGAGCCTGCATTTAATATAGTAGACCAAAGGGGCCTTTACTATGAACTGAGAGTGTGTTGAAATAAAGTTAAAGACTTTGGTTTATTGCACAAAATATAAATAGCAGATATAATGGTCTCAGCAATTAAGTCAACTATACAATTTTCATCACATATTTACCATGGATACTTGCTTATAATTCAAACTTACAAATTATGTAAAACTGTCTCTTTTATTTTTATTTATTTAAGAGGCATGTTTAAGTGTTTGTTCTTGGGAAAATATAGCTATTTACAGGCTCAAAATTGTAAATTAAGAACTTCATTATTATGCCGAAGATCCCAATTGATATCAACTGCATGTAACATATGAGTATAGTAAATGGAGGGAGGGAGGAAGATGCTGCAATACTTGCCAACAGCAAATAGAGGCGTCTTTGTATCCTTAAATCCACGAAAAGTGCCTTGTGCAGCTAATGCAATCACAATTGGTAGAGCACCAAAGGCCCTCAATGTAAGAAAATGCTGGGCAGGTCCATGCATTGGAGAATCCTGTACAGCATACAAAGCGGAACTAATGATGCAAACAAGATCTATGTTCAATCTAAGATTATGCAAGTCAAATCCGTTATTATATAAAATCAAATGCCCGTGAAGAGCAGGAAAAACTGATTTGTTTTCCTTCTTTTTATTACCTCAAACCAACAATTTAGCAACAAAATATCAGGATATATAAATTTTCTTGCTATGCATAGGATAGGACTGATAACTAATGAATGTGATGCAAATCAGTAAATTTATAATGAGTGTTAACGACTAAATGTGTTTCTCAAATTGATTACAATTTGAATAATTAACTTTCATACTACAGCAACAGAATGCAATTAAAATTGAAAACTTTCTAAAATTGTTATAGAACTTAAGAACTTAAGTTGGGCACAAGAACCATCACAAACACATTTCATACACCAATTAAAAGCTCTAATTAAAACAAAACATAATTTTACACCTGAAATTCAAATTTTTATTTTTGTCAACATTTCCATGCTTCATTACAACAAGGCAAATGCTAACAAGTGTTCTTCCAAGAGCACTTGTTAAGCATCTAAATATAGAAAAATTACATTGAAAACTGTGTATTCAACTTTTGAAAATTCAAATTTTGTTCTTTCCAATACAAAATTTCAATTTTTTGTATCCTTAACAATAGGGCACTTGTTAGCATGATCCCTAAAACAACTGTGCACCCCCATAGAGATAAAATAAGAGAGAGAGAGAGAGTAAAGTCATTATACACGATAAAACAAGTTTATAAGCAATTAATTACACGTTTATCGGCAAACTCAAAATTAAATATTAGTAGAAGTATTACTTCCAATTAAGATTGACTTGTTATAGTAGGCTCTATCTCTCCACACAAGTTGTACACAGACAGTTAGATCTAAACTAGTTAAATGATTGTGCTTCTAGTGTTTGCGACCAATAATTGTTTTTTTTCTTTTCATTTTCTTTGTTTTGGGTTGGTGAGGTTGTCTTGCCTGGTAAATTGCAGACTTTGACGAATTTCTTTTACATTGGAAGAAATTAGAACAAGAAGGAAAATAATAAAAATACTAGGCGAACATATGGATCAATAATCAGCCAAGTTTGACATACAGCGGCTATACCCATGATATTCATAAGAATGCCAGAGCCAAGTGAAAGTGCTATAGTTTCAGCAATGCCAAGAGCTGCAGCAAGTGCTAAAGAAGTTGATACTGAAGAAAGAAGCTTCTTGCTTTGGGAATTGCCTGAGAAATTCATGATAAGAACCACATGAGACCAAAACTATCAGTAGATACATTTGATCAAGAAAATCTACAACCATGTCCAGGAAAAATAGATATTCTACTGAAACTGTGGAACCATTCTAAAAAAATAATACCGTTTTCATCAGTTTGACCGGAATCTTCCTCCTTTCCAATCAGTGCCTGCTCCTCCGCAACAAAGGATGTAGTAATATTCAGTAAAGGAACATTGAAAACTTTTGACACTAGATTAAACACAGAAGCTGAAACCCCAACTGCAGCTAATTCAACAGCTCCTGTATAGAGAAAACTAATTAAGGGAGAATTCTATCTACAACAACAATTCTAGAACCAACAAATAAACCCAGAGAAAATCAAATCCTTACTATCATCACTGCAATCGAGAAAACATAAATAACAATGTAAGCAATTAGAATAATTAGCCTCCAGATTCAGAATAAAAAGCTGCACAAAGCTAACTCAGTTCCTTTTTATTAAATAAAAACTCAAATCATAAAATGCATATCCACAGAAGTACCTATGTGCCCAACGAACGCTGTGTCGATCAATGAGGCAATTGGGTCAGCTGCCAAGGCCACAGCAGCCGGCAATGCAATGGACAGTATCTCCAGTCCAAGTTCATCAAATTTAAACCACCCATTTCTGTTCAGTGTTCAGAGCCGAATTATCAAACTTTAATTCCCCCCAATAATAAATAAATAATTAAAATAAGTAAGTACATACTCTTAAATAGTACTGTAATCAATTTCATAACCACAATTATGCATAAAATTAAATTCAAACAAAGCAACTGCGAAAATTTCATCAAATTTAAGCCATCCATAAATAACCCATTTAGTTTCAAACCATAAAATGAAACTCCAAATCCTCAATTTACAATACTCCATCCATCTCAAATTATCATTTTAAAATCAAAATTGTGTTCTTACATATTTTTCATTTAAATTTTAGCAGTCCAAAACAACAGTAATAACTATTTTGATTTACCTAATGAATTAGTAAGAGAGAGGATTTTGGAGATAGTATAACATAGCAAAAGAGATGAGAAGCATATTAGAAGACTAATTAATATTTTTAATACCAATAAGAAACAGTTGAATTTCGTAATTCTCAACTCATTATCTTACAAAAGAAAAAAAAAATCTCATTTTGTTAAAGTCAAACATTTTTAATAATTCTTGATTGACATTGTAAAATTTCTTTACATTGAATTAAATCCTTGTAAAACGAATTTTAAAAAGGAAGGAAGTAACTAAGCATTATAAATAACCTATCGAAATCAAGTTCAAAATTGAAAGTCCCAAATTATGTTGCATAAAATGAAATTCACACAAGTAAAAATGAGAAATTAATGAAAAGTTGAAGTGCAGAAGAAGAAAGTAAAAATGAAAAGGTACCTGAATTGAGGAAGAAGAGAAGGGGGTTTAGGGGAAGATGGTTGAAGGGGTGAAGTTTGAAGAGAATCATCATCAGAAGTAGTGAGATTTTTGTTGGGAGGAGAAGCTCTGTTTGAAAAACGAAGTTGAAGAGGAGCAATGGAATGAGAATGAGGAGGACGGTTTGTGGTTAGCGTTTTTGGAGATTTTAGTGGTGTTGGGGTTTTCAAAGAGGGAATGCAATTGAAATTGCAAAGAAAATAAGTAGAAGAAGAATAAGAAGACGCCATTGTTAATTTGGGAAGTAGCATGGGAAAATGAATATCTATCTCACTTCCATTTCAAGTGAAAAAGCTAAACAAACCATAACCATATATTCATTTTTTAATTATTTTTATTTTTGAGGAATATTATTATTATGTAGAGTTCGGAGGGACAAAAACAACTTTGAGTAATTCTTTTTATACTATGGATCAATCTCATCAATCACTTTTATTATAATTATTTCAAAAATGAAGCATTTCAACCACAATCGAGATACATTTATAATATAAAATTTTATAATCTTAAAAATAAATATCATTCAAACATTAGACTCGAATTCAAAACTTTTTTTATTTTAGAAAAAAAGAAACTTCTTTTCTTTTAAAAAAAGAATCAATTGAAAATATCTCATCTTCAATTAAATGATGATCACATGTTGGTGATCCATATAATCTGTTTTTTATAACACATTTTGGCGCGTATCATGAATAAGTATTTTTTGACCGGGTCATAGAATAACTATTAATAACTATTACAATTTACAACAAATACAATCAACCATCTTGAAGTGGGGACCAAATAGAGAAGAAGAAAATGTAAACTCAAAGAACAAATTTCTTTTTCTTTTGAGCAAAAGAAAAAATTTCTTATACACCATATTACATACGAATTTGCCAATTAAGTAATAGCAACGCTAGCTAATGTGAAATGATTTGTAATCAGATTCTGGATAGAATGAGACAACAACAATATTGAAACATAATTTATTAACTTCTTTGGTCTATAGCCTAAAAAAGTATAGAGATAAGGTGAGACATTTGATGATGATCTCTGTCAAAAATTGCTCTGACTTCAAAACAGAAGCTAAAGGGACAAATCACATTTAGGGAATGAAAGTATTTGCAAATTGTAACCCCATCTTGATGTCCCAACAAGAAAATCTTCTGAATGCTACCACAAAAATGAATCATGGTACAGAAGTGTATGTTCCTTTCAAGTCTCAGACTCACTATACTTTCAGCTGGTAAACATCAAAATATTATGATCCAATTTTTTCGAGATTTTCGGAGATAGTTTTCATTCTAGGCCTGACCTCAGGGTCTCCCTCAGTGCATGATAGTGCTACATGGAACACAGCTAGAACTTCTTTCTTGGCATGAATTTCTTGAAGAAGTGATGGATCAACCATTTCAGATAAAGGGCTTTCTTGTTCAAACCCTTTCTTTACCCACCTTACCAAATCAGGTACTTCCACGGAAGTTGATGCTCCAGGAGAAGAATCTGGGGATTTCCCGGTGAGCAATTCGAGTAACACAACTCCAAACGAATACACGTCCCACTTTTGGGTGGGTCTGCATCCTGGTACTTTGGCTTCAGGAGCTTTATAGTTGTTGATTCGCTCGGTTTGTGATGACTTAAAGTAAGGAAGAGCTCCGCCCATAAAACCGCCGGTGGAGGGATTGTTGCCAGTGATGCTGATCAGCCGGTTAAGACCGAAATCGGAAATGAGGGGTTGGAAGTTTGTGTCAAGAAGGATATTGGAGGGTTTGATGTCACCATGAACAAATTTTCTTGGACTGCATTCATGGAGATAAGCTAAACCTCTGGCTGTTCCTTTGGCTATTCTCAGCCTGGTTGACCATGAGAGATTTGGAGATGGTTGCCCATTTCTCCCTGCATAAATAATTGGAATCAAATGTGAACTATTTGTAGCAAAATAAATTATTGTGAAGATTATAAATCTATTACAGAATGCAAATGCTGATTAGAGTTATTTTTTGTTGCAATCACATATTTATGCTATTCAATTCATACATATACAGTTATACATAATTCATGATCTTCTTGAGATAGTCAAATGTAGCAATTTCATTTTATTTTGAATAAAAGTGTAAAACATAATAATTGGTCGGTATATCTTGCATCCCACATAACATACTCCACATTCTAAAAGCCAAAATTAAATCTTTATGTGTTTAGCATAGCATCTTCCTTATCATAGCCAAACATAAGTGTAGTACAAGCAAAGGAGTGGGAAAACTGTTCTAGTAGGGCCCAATTGAATCAAGAGATCGTGAAGCTGGTAGAGACTGCTTTGAAAGCAAAAAAGTTTAGCCAAAAGGATTAATAATGTAACAAAGAAAAGCAAAGTTGTTCACCAAGAGTCCAAGAACTAGGAGGCTCTACTGAAAAAAAGAACACCAAAAGCTAAGAAGTTAAACTTTAGCTGATTAAAATAAAGGCACAAAAGCAGCACAAACTTGCAAGTTCATTTTCATACTACAAATAAATGACACTTAATACAAAGCTACTTTCAAAGATACTATGAAGGGTGTGAAACTGAAAATTATGTATAAAAATTATCCACACAACTGAATAGAATATTAAAGTCAAAAGACACCCAATTTGGATCCTCGACTCTATGGTCAAATCTCAGTAATTAAATAAATCTAACCGTTGAAATATTAATATCACAATTGTTAGATTAATCAATCGACTGAGATTTTACTGAGAGCAAGAGGGCTTCATAGCATCAAGCTGCATGCAAGAACATGACTCACTGAGGTGTTTAATTGCAATTTTTCCGCCTAAAATGTTGGTTTGTTTAGTGGCACCATGTGCTTAGAATGAGATAAAGATCTAGATAGAAGTAAATGGTCCCAGACATGAATGCCATTTCCCAGACACGTGGCGAATGTCCTTCTTGGATGTCCACAAAGGACAGCTCATTGACATTTACAATATCACTGACAGTCTTGTACTACCAAACAATTTCTCGATCCAATGCCCTTACCAATAATAAATATGCATCTAATTAATATAGTAGTATTCACCTAGCCACACCCACATTCTCACCTCAAATTAAATTTCAAAATTATATAATATTTCTTCATTTCTACCAAGACATATAGAAATTTAATATTCTGCATTTGCACCATCTAACTAACCACGTTGGTCCTATTGTACCATAAAACAAT
This sequence comes from Cicer judaicum, assembly GCA_037974835.1. Lineage (NCBI taxonomy): Eukaryota > Viridiplantae > Streptophyta > Magnoliopsida > Fabales > Fabaceae > Cicer > Cicer judaicum. The sequence goes on along the minus strand of JBBPBS010001171.1, from coordinate 6,909,164 downwards.
AAAGAAAATGACAATTATAAATATAAAGACACAATGGAAAAAGACAGAACTCCAAATTCGATTTCTTTTGTTATTTTCCAGAAAGTAAATCTAGCATATTTTAGGACCATTTTCTATAGAAAAGTAGTATTAAACTTTTTCTGTTTGTCTTGCTACCAATCCTTTCTACAAACTAGAAAAGACAATAATTTGGTTTAACTTTTGGCTGAAATAAAATGACGCCAATTGACCAATTAATCATCAAACATATATATAACATAAAATTCAAGTCCTCACTCCTGTAAATTAAATGTTCTACAATAACTTCTTCAACCAAAAATTTTAGTAGAATTTAATTGTTTTACACTTGAAGTAAATTTTTTTACAGATGTATATACATCTCATCACATGAACATTTGTGAAAATATTTTAAGAAGAATATGACAACTAATATAATGATAAGATATGATTGAATGCATGTGTAAATTTTCTGTAGTACCAATCAAATTCATGGTAGTAGTAATAGTAATACATTCCCTAAGATTCAAATTTCACCATGTTATCATTAGCACTCATTCATTATTTTACTAATAGTACTTTATTGAACTTTCATTGTCAATGAAATAGTGATGCTCTCTTCCCACAAGCCTGCTACTCTAATAAGGATAGTGAGAGTAAAAATGGAGGTTAAACCTCCTCAAGAATGAAAGCAACAATACCCAAAAGGGAAAAAACAAAGAAAGGAATACAAACATACATAAACAAAATGTAAAGGAGCTGAACTAACCTCTAAGAGCATTAGCCAAATTGCCATTTGAGATGAAATCACTAATCAAAAGCTTCTCATCTTGAGCCCAGTAATAAGCTCTCAACTTCACAATATTAGGGTGTTTCACTTTCCCAATAGCTTGAACCTCAGCAGCAAACTCCTTATACCTTTGTTCACCACCTTCCCCTAATCTCCTCACAGCCACAGGAACACCATTTCCAAGTACCACCTTATACACAATCCCTAACCCACTTTTCCCTAACACATATGCAGAAGCTCTCAACAATTCATCAAGTTCAAAGCTAAAACCTTTATCAATTGCCACCAATTCACCTTCACCTTCCCCTCTTCCACCACCTTCTCCTCCTCCACCACCTTTCTCACTCTCTTCCATATCAGAATCATCGCTTTTAAACCCTTTAATACACCCTAAAGACCAACAAAAACAACACAAATTTGATCTTTCATTGTTTCCACTACCACCAAATTTTCTCTTCCTACTACAACTACACCCATTTGAATTATCTTTCTTCTTCCAATACACATACACAATAACAAGCCCAATTAAAGCCACACCAGCAGCATCAGCTACTGATATAAGAATAATTAAACCGGGACTCAACCCTTTTTTAGACCGGTTCACGCGTTGTCGAGCTGAACCGGGACTTTTTCCCGGTTCACTCTGCGCTGAACCTGTACATGTTTTTTGTAGAGGAAACCCACAGAGTTTCGCGTTGTTGAGAAACGCGGTGGGTCCCTGATTCGAAAACGACCCAGTTTGAGGAATTTCGCCGCTAAGATCGTTGTTCCGAAGATCGAAGCTAACGGCAACCGGTAATTTTCCTAGAGACTTTGGGATTTTACCTGATAGGTGGTTGAATGAGAGGTTTAGGGTTCCGGCGAGGGAGTTTAGGTCGCCGATTTGGTCTGGAATCGAACCTTGTAGAAGATTCGCGGAGAGGTCGAGTTGAACGAGGTTTTTTAGCTTCGGCCATGGAGTCGCCGGAATGTCGCCGGAAAAATTGTTATGTGCGAGAATAAGGCGCTGGAGCAGGGAACAGTCTCCGAGGGACTCCGGGATGGTTCCGGCGAGGGAGTTATCGGAGAGGTCGAGATTTTGGAGGCGTGGGAGGTTGCAGACGGAGGGAGAGAGGCTACCGGAGAGATTGTTACCATGGAGGAATATGCTGTGAAGGGAAGTGGCATTGAAGAGCTGAACGGGAATGGAACCATGGAAGGCATTGGTGTGGAGGTTCAGGCGACGGAGATAGATTAAGTTTCCAAGCTCCGACGGGAGGTAACCACGGAGGCCTTTGGCAGCAAGACCAACTCCGACGACGCGAGGCTCCGTATCGTCGGAGATGTTTGCACAGCTTATGCCGGACCAGTGGCACGGCGTGGGGTCGTTTTCGTTCCAGTCGGAAAATGCGGTTGCGCCGTCGCCGTCGACGGCGGATTTAAGAGTTAGAAGAGCGAGGCCGTCGGAGGAGAGAGAAACGACGGGATGGAAAAAGAAAAGAAAAATGAAGAAGAAGGGCATTTAGAATTTGCAGTACGACACCGTTTTGGAGTTTTGTTAGTGGACAGTACGTACGATACGATGCGTTCAGTGCGGTTGTTTTAGAAAGAAAATAGAAGTAAGTGTTTGGGAATATAGTTGAGGATGATGAGGATAAGGGAGAAGGGAAGTAGTTGTATTTATGAGAGAAAAATAATAATAAATATGACAAGAGTTAGGGAAGATGAGAATTTAATTTGGTGGGGTCCATTTCGCGCCAAAAAGATAGTGAGTGAGTGAGGTGAGGATTTGTGAATGGAAAGAGTGAAGTGAAAGAGAAGCAATGGAAGAAGGAACAAAGGGTTGTTAATTTCTATGTTTGGATACAACTTGAAATTTGATCATTGGATTTGGAATTCTGTTCAGTTTCTAACTCTGAAATGATTTTTTATGATGAATGAGCTCAACTGTATTTTGCTTCGTGAGGGTCTTAACGCTGATTTTTTATTTTATTGTTTCTTTGTGGAGTTTTGGAATAGAGTATAATAGTAAAGTTAGGTATATAATAATCCACGTGGAAATCATCAGTTTGGAAGTGAAGAGTGTTTCGTCGAATAACAATGAACACCTTTTTGTTTATGTTAGACTTGGATCATGGTATTTGAGTGAGGTAGGATATAAAAAGTAATTGTCCGTGAGTTTTTATTTATATAGACAATCGTAAATCAACACTTTATTTTTTTCTCTTTTCCTTTGAATACATTCTCATATGTTATCTCGGGTGGACTTAGTTCTTCTAGTCGAAGTTGTTAAAGTGCGATGGTGGACTGCGACGATTTCCTAGCAAAGATGGTGTACTTGTATATATTTTAACGATTAAATAAATTTGTGTTTGAGAGGAAAACGTTTAATATTAGAATTGTGTATACCTTCAATTTATATTAGATGTTCTTTTACAAGACGTCCTCTAGAGTTTTAAGAAAAAGTTTGTAAGAGTTATGAGTTGTACCATTCATAATATGCAAATCATGGTTTAATGTCGAACATGTGTTTCATTATAGTGATTTTTGGTCGAGAGAAAGTCAATCACATATTCAAAATGAAAATAAGTGTTTAAATCAGTGCAAATGTGAAAATTCGAACAAGTTAATAATTAATCCTACATGTGAATTAATGATTTTTAAAAATATTTAATGGAAAATTGGGTGAAAAGATTAATGGCTAACTTAAAATAAATATTTGTTGAAAAGAAAATAAATTAAAGACCGTGGATTTAAATTGACATGAAATAAAGTGCATGAAATTAAAATTAAACAGGAAAAAAATTAAATGACTTGAATATAAAATTTGCAAGTAAAGGTAAATAAAATAGAAAATTCGATTGAAATGTCAACGTAATAATTACTTGAAATTAAGTTAATAGAAATTTAGAGGAATTTAAATATACGGAGGAATACTTAAGTTATGAAAAGCTTGAACTCATTTATGGTTAATGAATAGACTTCCGAAATTGAGTATTTAGACATTATTTTCTACTTATAACTACTTTTTTTTAAAATTAAATAATATTATTAAGACATCGTTAATCTCTCACAGGATGTGCCAAAAAAAAAAAAGTCACACAATACAATCACAAATTCAATTGGATTTAAAGACAAAAAGCACAATAAATTACATTCACACCAACTAAGTCGCCAAATAATCTCACCTCAAACATAAAAACAAAACAACGATAGGCCAAGAAACACAAGGAGTTATAACACCATTGATTTAACCCATATTCAAATGCCTTTAACATGATAGGCCACATTCGTAGTAGTTACTTTTTGTCAAAATATCAACTATTTACTCTTGATTGACATATGTTCGATCTTTTAATGTCATTGGATTATATTTATTGAGTGCACATTTTATATTGATACTATATGCTTTTTGACCTTTTTCATCATTATCAATACTCATACAATTTGAAACGTTTGACTTTGCCTTGACTTTCAATATTATTTCGTATTTGGGACTGTTAAGTCATTAATCAACAAACTTTTCAAATTCTCCAATAACACTAGGATGATCATATGATGACCATTACCATCATGTGGCTTAGATTCAAAATTCAGGATCATAGATTGCCATCAAGTGGTGTAGAAAAAAGTCTACATTAGTTTTGGTGTTCCTTCACGATGACTCTTATAATGAAATATTTTTTAGCTTCTTTACATTTAATTATTATTTAACAATTGATTAATTTGATTTGGTTTGTTTACTTTAATTATGAATAGTAAGTTTTATAATTATTTTGAGTCAAACACAACTTTGTGTTTGTTTTTTTGTAAGATTTCATGTGTTGCTCTAATGTGTAGGACTCAATTTTTAAGTGCTCAAATGTGTTGTAGCACCGATGCGTGGTGACTAAATTTGAGCATAATTGTAGATAATTGCATTGATGAGTTAGAGCTACGATGACGAGAAATGGTAGAGGCGTATAGGACAAAATGTGTGATCCATGTTCTGGGTGACATGTGCAGATTTCATGGACAAGGAATATTCGTTATTTCTTTGACTTTTTCTCTTTCATTATCATTTTAGGATTGACCCATTTCGTAAATAGAAAAAAGTATGAATATAACATTAACCTTAGGTTTGAATGAAGTTGTTACTTTCACCTACCTCCAACTTTTATTATATTTTTATTCCTCCATAACAGAACCAGAATAAGGTATTGCATCTTTGACTGAAACACTAATGATTGACAAATCATTAGTTTTCTTTGGTGCTTAAATTTAAGTTATTCTACTTTACTTCTCTTAAGTTGTAATGAATCTAAATCTCTACTTCTTGTGTATGGTTTTTATTATATTCACTCTGAGTTAAAACACTTATGTTGAATTATGTGGAATTTGATATGAACTAGTTATGTTTAAGTGATGTGTATTGATATTTAATATTTATTATGTAGACATTTACTTTAAATATCATTTATTAAATAACAAATGAGTTTAATGAATGAATTTCAAGTGGTTAACATGATAGTTTAGTTAATGGACACATTGAAGAAACCTAAATACTCATACATAAAATTTAGAACCATAAGTGAATTAATTTGTTTTAACATATGTCATTAAGGCACATATTAGTAATACCCTTTAAAAATATTTAATATATCAATAACTATAGTACTATATGTATTTAATTAATATTAATTAACATTAAGAAGTGTTAACGACACTTGTTAAAAAATAAAAATAATAATTTTATATTAAAAAAAAACAAATTTTAAAACTTTCAAAAAATTAAAAACACGAGCTTCAATAATTTTTTAATTAACTTTTTCTACATGTTGTTTCTTAAAAATACTTCCAATGATGAACATAACAAATATCTTAAATGAAGTTCATTTTACATTTTACTAAATAAACTTGAAATAATATACAACTCTTAAAAACTCATATATTATGTCTCACAATTTAATTCACAAATTAATATTTTATTACAACTTATAAAATTAATCTAAATATTTTAATTAATATTAATATGAATTTTGTGAGACAAATCTACTACTCCACAAAAAGCAACATACAATTTTATATGGCGGAGTCCAATGAAGAAACAATAAAGCGGTTCCGTTCTTCGAAAAACAGGTCAGTATGAATTCCACGACATTTGTAATTATTATCTCTTGAGGTCCTCATGAAATTTCGCAAAATTTTGGAACTTAATTAATGCTTCAAATCCCTTTCTTCAACCAAACACCATAATGGCAGTGTCAAAACCTTAATTACACACTTGTTTGTACTCTACCTCACATTCCATTCAAATTACACTCTACCCTTCCTTAATCCAGCTATTGCAATAATTATTTATTCTTTGAACGAATTCTTTAATCATGCAAATCAAACTTAGAAGCCACACGAACTATATATTTCTTTGTGCGTATAATAATTTCAGTAATGATTCTAATCACCAAAAGATCAAAGCACTTTCTGCATGCCAAATGATACCTTTCCCTTTTTCGAAAAGAATACAGCTTAAATTCACCCCGAAAGAATAATAAGATAGTACATTTGTGAGAAAATAAATAAATTAACGCTTTGCTTTGTAGCCAAGGGATATAGTTGGTACCCAATATGAATTACTTCCAACTACACAAAATCAGATAAAACTATGAAAGATTGACCCCAATGTTAGTTCAGGAACATAGGTACCACACCTAAAAATGAAAATAAATGGAAATAATTTGTTGTGTGATAAATCTTAGACATGCATGGCTTTTACTTTGGATGATTAAAAATTTATTAAATGCACGAGGGGTATAGAATTAATTTTGTCATACTTATATGTCATTAAATAGAATTGATTTTAATTTGAAATTAAAATTTATAATTTCAAACATAATTTTTTAGATTTAAATTTATTATTTAACTATTTTTATCTAAATATTATTTCGCATTCGTTTCAATTTTAACTAAAATAAATTTTATAAAATTAATCAACTCAAAATCAATTTTTTTTAATGCAGAACCAAACACACTAAATCAACTGAAAGAGAACATCTATGAAATATAAGATATATTTATCAAAGAATTTCACATGCATATTGATGTCATTATCAACAACTTCCATAAATATTGAAAATGAATTATACAGTAAAGTTAAAATATCCTTTACTTAAATTAGGCGTTTTAGAATGGACATACCTCGTCTTTTAAAGGGAAGATTCCTTAGAAATCGACAAGTTCTCTTAATATAAGTTTGCATTTCACTTGAGTTTTCTTCTTTTGGGTTTGTAAGTTTTTTTAATCACACTATTTATAAGCTTAAAATGTAAAAACACTTTTCTACACTTTAGATGTGTGAGTCTTAATACTAAATTACTTGATAAAAAAGTTAACAAAATGAATAAATATTCAAATTATTAATAAGTAGTTGTTAAACTATTATTAATTAATTCAACAAGTTAATCACTCAGTTGCTTTAAAAATAAAAGGAAAATTTAGTTTAAGAACTAACTTGATACATTATAAATAATTTAGAAACTATTTATCATTGATATTCATATATAGTGAAAAATAACATTTACCTATTTATACAATAGAGCGTATGGTATACCATAAATTGGATACTCTTATTTAGGAGGGCATGGGAAAAATGAATATAAATCTCGTTGTTAACATTAATTTTAATACATAAATTAAATAATAGTCATTAATTATAAGATACTAAAAAAAATAATTAAAATGTAATAATTAATAAAGGTTTATTTCATGTGAAAATAAATCTTGGGAGGGGCGATTTATGCCCTTGAAGTTTAATGTTTGAAAAATAATTCTATTTGTGTTGACTAGACATAATTATGATTTACAAGTGAACTTCAAATAATTAATATACCGTAAGCTCTCTCCCACTCTTGAAGTTTATCTAAATTTCCTTGCACCAATAGATTTTCACAATTGTTTAATGCTACTTTCAAGTGTTTTTCTACTGTCATAAATTAAACAATATAAATGTCAAGCTAGAAACATGCATTACTGGTTTGGTCACTGTAAATCTTGTCACAGACAAGTGTGCTCCCCAGGGAGTGGAGTAACTTGTAATATTTGATTATTTATCTATGTTAGAATTAGTCTCTATATAACATTGTTGTTTTTAGTCGCCATATATAGCACAAGGGAATTTCTACAAATTATTATCGTTCTGCAATACATTATTTAATACAAATTCACTATATGTGATATCCAAATGTCCTATTCAAATCCATCAAAGTATTGTGGTAGAGAGTCTCCATGCATGTGCCTCCAACACATCCTCTTTTATATTGACGCCTTCTTATTGATTAAAGACAATTATGTTTCAAAATTAAATCTTATTGATACTATCTCACACTTGAGGGTGTACGATGAAAATTTTATGGATTTTTTCTTATATGTTATTCATAAGAAACTTGAATTCAGATTAATCATGATTATTTTGAAGGTAGCTTCAAAATATAAGGTAGATAACATGCAAAAATTAAAATGATAAAATTGAATATGATGTTCTTTTTTATTTTGTAGGGATATTTTACCTTTGTTATCCTCAACTATTTAGCGAGTTTACTAATAAGAAAATCAATTTAGTTGCTAACATCAAAGTAGAATTGATTATTATATTTATTGATATCTTTTAAATTTGAGGAGCAAGATAGAAGAACGTTGATATATCATATTTGATGTAAAAATTAGATGTGGGATAAGATAAAAGTTGTAACTCTTGTCCCTCGCTTAATTATAAAACAACTTTTGGTTCTCTCATAAGAATATCTAAAGTAACAATATATATATTACTAAAAAAATATTTTTTTCATCTTTATCTCTTTTCTCTCTTGCTCTCTCATTTCTTCACTATTACTTGAAATTGCATGTTTAGGAAAATGAGATGACCACGACTGCATTTTAGCCGTAACAAAAGAAAAAACCTTCCATGAAAAATCAACTCATTTTGTAAAATATTGACAATTTCTTTTATAAAATTAAATTTAGATTAGAGAGATACAAATTTATACAAAATTAAGAAAAATCATAGACCTTAAGGGAAAATTTACCATGAAAATTCCGGAAATGGATCCTCTCATGTTTAAAAAAACACAAAGGAATAATGTGTTGATCTCCACAATTCAATTAATGTCTTGAGTGATAGAGAGGAAAATAGGTGGAAAAGTAAAAATAGATTTCACCTTGTATTTTTTTCAACCGGAGAAGATCCATTCCTAAAACTTACAAACAACATAATTTTGATTTGAACTCAATTCATAGTTGAAGTAGCAATATCAATCACAAAGAAAAGAGGTTTGAATTGTGATCCCCTTTTAAAAATATTAATTACTGGTTTTAATTTAAACTAACTCAATATCAATCTTGATAATTTATAAAAAATTCAAGAACATTCTTGGTTAGTAAAAAATAAATGAAATAAATTATTTCCACTTGATTAGTGATAGTGAATGAAAAATAATAAAGGATAAGGATAAGAGAATCACATAATGATGTATTTTGGTTCACCCAATGAGTGCTACGTTCAGTCCTCACAATTTGTGAGTTTTTTCATAATGTGTTTCAAACAAGAACTTTCTTGCTTTCACACAATTTTTTCTTGATCACTCTTGATTATGATTGTTTTAGTGATTAATTGTTTGCGCTAAAAATACTTGTTGTTGTCTTGACCTTGATGTTCTTTTTATAGATGCGACAAAGGTTAAAGACATATCATATAGTCGTTACTGATCTAGCTGTTCAGAGTGATAGTTAATAGACATATGTTTTATTTTATTTTGAACATTCTTCCTTTGTAATTAGAACGTTCTTCGTTTGTGCTTGAAGGAATACTATGACTGAAATCTTTAGCAACTGTCTGATGTCAGTTTCTTGCCTTGCATGCAAGCTGAATTTCTGCAAAAAGTGAACAACATTGTCCTTTCCATCATTGTTATCCTAGTTGTACTTGTTTAAAAACCATTAATGTGGAGGTTGATCTGGTTATTGTTCTTGATGTTGTTTGCCATAATTGTCTTGATTGATTAGAATAATACTGTCAAAAACCAGAATGATATTGGTTTGTCTAAATTGCTGCTCTTATGAACTAGAATGATATTGATTTGCCCAAACTGCTGCTCTTATTAACTAGAATAATCTTGATTTACCCAGATTGATATTCTTATGAACCAAAATGTTCCTTTATATACTAGAATGATCTTGATGGTTGTATAAGTGTATTTGATTACCTATCTTTGAAATACACTAAAAAACACAAATTAAATAGCAACACAATTAGAATCATGATTAGAAATTAAGTAACTTATTTATTTATTTTCAAAACACTTTATTTAAGATTTTGCCTCAACAATAGTGAATACTGATAGTAAGTTCATCCTAATGGTAAATGTTGAGTATTTAGTAGTAAAAGAGATTTTTATATAATAGTAAAAAAGAATATAATGTTAGTGTGTACCATTTTTTTATAAAAATTTTGGTAATAATTTTCTATATTACACTATTTAAAATTGATTTTAATTTCTTCAAATCTTATTAGACTGTAAGATTAGTTTTCTATATAGAATTCATCACTTTTTTTAAATGTCAATTATTTCATAAAGATTTATAGAAATTATAATGTTTAAATTTTTTCAAATATTGTAATATTTAGAATTAAGGGTAAACATAAGTTGGATTGAACTAAACTTTTATTAGACCCGAGTCTTGTATGTCAAAAAAGTTAAGGTCTATCGTATATGATCTGACATATACTTATTTTTTAGACATAAGTCTAACCTTGATAGAAATCTGATATGACTTGTTAACTTATTTAAAAGTTCATTTTATTTTAATATTTTTGAATAAATAATTAAAAATATTTTTAAATAAATTAACAAGTTAATATGTCAAGGAAATTAAGTTCTATTTTGATATTTAATATGTCATTTTAAAGAATATGATTTTATAAACATTCTACTTCAATTTTATTTTATAATAACATATTTAGATATATCAAAAACTAAAAAATATTAATATATATAAATTACTAAAAATTGAACATTTAATACAAAGTTTTAAATTTAATATAATAATAATAGTAGTATAAAAAAAATTTATATTTATTTAAATAAATTGAATTAATACACTTATTATGTGAAATGTAGCAAAATATTTTTAATTAAATAGGTTATTTTAAAAACATTGAGGTTGTGTTGTTCTTACCTTTTCCCAGCCATATTTAGAACTAGTATTATTTTGAGTAAAAAAGAAAGAAGTGGTATTATTTTAGTTTCAATCTTATTATTATTATTGAATAAAGTTTCAAATATTATTAGGTTGCTTAAGAGCTCGATCTTCTGTTGGATTTTGTTTCCATGACTATGCCCAACTTTTTTGCTGGTTATCGATTCAACTCCAAAATGGGGTTTTCTTTCTCCTTTAAGTTTACGATCAACGCTGAACTTGTCTACAAATTCACACCTTTCTGTCAAGTTCAAAACTTTCGTTGCAAGTATCTTTCAAAAAAGAAAAAAACTTGCATTGCAAGTATAAGGTACGCGCCGTTTTCGTTGACCTTTTAAGCTGTTAGAGCAGCATTCGTTTACTTCATGGTGCATACATTGTGTTTGTGGAAAGTCCAGAATGAATAAAGGTTAGTTACTACTAACATTAACAACCCATTTGTGATAATAATAACTTATTCTTCTTAAAGTTATAATAATATTTTTAATTTTTTTATGTTCATAGAATTCAGTTATGCATTGATTTCTTGCACTTCAAAATCAAGGGAGAAATATTAGAATATTTATAGTTTTGGAGGAATGGTTCAAAATCTTGTTGGTCCAGTCTACTATGTTGTCTTTCAGTATCTTGTTTACTTTGAGTATTAGAAATGGTAGATGCTAATTCATCCTGAACATTAATAATGGTGATGTAATAGGGGTTAATGTGTCTTAAACCCTAGCAATCATGTTGACTTATGTTAACTGTCAACACAAACCTATAGGACACTTACTTTAATCTGAATTGGGCAAAATATTTTGATATTTTTTTTCAGTATATTTAATTAGCTGCCCAAATTGTGATTTTAGTATTCTATTTTGAAGGATTACTTTTACTTCTGTATGAGAATTATATTGTTAATGTCATGATTGTTCATAATAGAAAAATACTAATAGAACATAAGTATCAACATCTTATTTCAATATGTTTTTAATTAACAAGAAGTACAATCATACATGATGTCTTTATATAATCAATCAACTCTTGGATTCATGATGGTAAACTTCTAGATCTTTGGAAGTTGTATAGTATCCTCAATCTAATGTAAAGCATTTTCATAAATATCTTTTCTTCTGCGTTATCTGTTCTTGTAACTAAAATCTTTATCACCTTGTAGATTATTCATATGTATATTTCTCTTCAATAGCATAAATGGTTTTACTTGGAAATCTAATGTTGTAATTGTTGTGAATCATGATACACAGGAAAAAAATTGGAAAAGGTAGCACAGGACTATCAACTTCCTCATGAAGTGTTAGAAATCGTTTTCAAGAAACTAGGTTTTGATGATCTCTTTCAATTTGCTGGTGTGTGCAAGAGCTGGAGGGAATGTCATAAAATTTACTGCAGAAAATTTCTGGCATCCCAAGAACCATTACTTTTCCAAACTTCTTCGTATGCTAAGAATGATTATTCTTTCTATAGCATACCTGACCAAAGAGCTTACCACTTGGAGATGGATTGCTTATGAGGATTTTCCTATTCAGGGTCATCTAGTGGATATCTAATTATGGCAGGTGCTAATGGTACACTTTTGCTGATGAACCCTTTTACAAAAAGAAAGGTAATTGATACCACATGGCTTCAAGGTAAATTATCTAATTTGGGTTGTCATGCCTTACTTGCTTTTGTGAAAGGTTCTGAAGAGTTTGTCATAGTGGCTTCGTGTACAAGTTATCACAGTTTGCATGTCTATCAATCTTACAATTCTGGTTGTGGATTACTTATTCGATAAGGGGAGATCCATGGTATGTTGTGGACTTTATGTTTTTACATAAAACTATATACATTATCACTTACAAGGCCAACATAGGAGTACTCAACATAAATTCTACAAATATAAAATTTCTAGAATTGAAGAATACTCCCACGATATTTTTATCGCGCCTTAGGTTGGTTAGTTGTGATGAGCAGCTTCTAGTGGTTCATTTTGAACCTGAGAAAGTATTGGATGTGTATAAGATAGACTTCTTAACCATGAATTATGTCAAGCTGGAAACTTTGGGTGACATTGCGTTTTTCTATTCTTCGTGGACAAACTGTTGTGCGCTGAGCAACCCGGGAAGGTGGGGATATGAGAGCAATTCTATGTATTGCATATGTTTATTTGCAGAATGTCATGTGTATTGAGGGGATGATAACAAACTGCGAAAATGTATAGTACCTTTTGATAGTCTTCAACCTCCTAGTAAATCAAGCTTCTACTGGCTTGATTGGTGTTTTCCGCATCTACGTGATGAGGTGGATTATTCTCTAGTTGCTTAATGGACAATGTTTAGCTTATAATCTTTGTGATTGGACCTTGTTCAGTTTTGTTTACCAATAATTTGACTAAACTGGAAAATTAGTCATGGTTTATTTAATTTTATTCACATTGCTCTAGTTGTTATTGATGAACTTCTATTAGTTTTTGGATTATCCTTATTTTGCACCCATTTGTCTTGGCGGTGATTTCATGGTCAAAATCAAATGTATGTTAGAAAAGAAACTACTGTTTTTAGCTTTTGGTTTTTCAAAGTAAAGAGCAGTTTGATTGCACGATGATGATGGGTTACCGCTATATCAAATAAGTGCATTGTAAACATATATGCATTTAAGCATGATTTTAATTGACTAGAGTTTCGATCAAAGACTCCGATTGAAATATCACTTCACTAAACTTTTGCTTATTCTTTAATTTTTAACCTCAAATTTAGTACTCATATTTAATTATTACCGAAATCCATTCACATAAAAATTAAAATGATTTGACATTCAACTCGTCAGTTTTATGTATTTAAAATCAAATTTTTATCCCAGGTAACAATGAAATACTAGTCTAGAGTAAATCATTAACGTCTATCAAAACCTTAAATTGTTATTAAAAAAAAGTCTTCTTCTTCTTCTTCATATCTTATGGTTTATAAAATCTTCCAAGTTGTCCAAATCCTAAGCTTTTTAAAATATTGTTTCTTCCCCAAATTTGGAACACTACCCTTGCGCATAAACAATCATCAGAGTGGGTTGTGTCTTCCACTATGTTATTGAATTACGGTTTTGGTGTTGAATTCCTTGTCAGTGTGGCATTGGAAGATAAATATGAGTGGAGTGCGCTCAAACTCAATTGGAATGTGCTATTTGAATTGATTCCATCGCCTGAACACATGGTCTAAATAGTAATAGTCCTTTGCTTTAATGGTTACAAATTTGATGAAACAAATAAGGTTAAAGAGAAATATCAGATTGAAGGAGGTTGTGGATGAACATATGGTTTGTTAATTTTTAATGAATATTGATACAAATAAGATCATAGATAGATATTATGCAATAATATTGTGGTTGCTTGCTATAAACTAAGCAATATATTCTCTACTCACAATGTTTATTTACCGTGTTAGAGTCACATATAAAGTTGAGGTGAATTAGTTTATTGGTTTTCTTTTTTCATGAACCAAAACAAAAAAAACAAAAAGAAAAGAAAAGAAAAGCTAGCAACACGTACGCAAGCAATTTGAGGAGTGGGAGAGTTCTAAATTTTCAAATTTCAACACATTCATTCTCTAATAGTACGAGTGAAATGTAAAAACCAATTAAAAGTAATGAGTTATTTTTTTTACAAGATAAAATTAAGATTATTAACTAATATGAGTTATTGAAATAAAATTAAAAGACTAAATTAACAATTTTTTAGATTAAAGTACCTACGGACTTAATTTTTTATTTTTTTAAATACAAGTACCAACTTAACTTCAACTTTCAAAAGAAAAATATTTAACTTGAAAAATAAGTTAAGATAGTAAATACGTGAGTAAGGAAAAAAAAAAACCCATTGTTTACAAATAAAAAAACTCAGTAGCTCCATTTACTTTCAGAAACAAAAGTTGGTGTCTAACTCAATTCATCTTCGCCGTAAAACACAGAAAACTACCCGGAAAACGCACTCGGAGTTTCTCATCGCCCTGAAGAAGCAGTAAGAAACTCGTTCCTTTTCTTTTTAATTGTTCCGAATTTTCCTTCCCCTCTCCTATAGCGCGTGAAATAATGCGATTCCGATTTGCGGCCGCGACGGCAAAAGGCAACGCATCAGAGAATTGTATCGCAGCAGAGCACCTCTCTGCATCGCGATTCCGTAAGCGGTGGGGGTTGACAACTTAGGTTACAAACCGGTCGTGTATTAAGATGCCTGCTTTAATTTTTAGGGTTTACTATTTTTCGTGTACGAAATATTTCTGATCTAGATTTATGTTCTTTTGCTTCTGATCCATTTTGAGTGGTTCAGCCATGTTTAGTGATTTTGGTTATATATATATATATATATGTATATATATATATATATATATATGACCATAGTCTCTTGAGTTTCTTTACATCATGATGATAGTAGGTTCAGGCATTCGGTTCTTGTAAAACTTACAATTGAGATCGTAGTGTGATTTAGTGGAAGTTAGGTTTGTCACAAGAACTGTCCCTTTACTTTGCTATCCTAAGCTGTCTCTAAAATTCTTTAAAGTGATTCAATTTTATCGCAAGGTTTTCAAATTTTGGCCATGTTTGGATGAACAATTTAATTTGGCACTTATAACATATGAGTGCTTATGTATAATCTTTGCTGGTAACAAAAGATAAAATAAAGTCAAAATATTATCATATAAGCTATAAGATGTTTTCATGTTATCTTTGAGAGCTTATGGAAATAAGGTGGAAACAACTTATTGACATGTCATAAGATGTTTCTATAAGCTCTCTCTAATAGTCTCACAAGTGCTTATGCTAGTAGATTAGCTTAAATAAGCCAATCCAAATAGACCCTAATTTAGGGGTTGTAATATTACTGCCATATTTCCTGTGAGGCTTCTTTTGCTTGGCATAGATTTGTGTAATTCGTGTGATTTGTTATATGTTTATTTTTAAGAGAATGGGGAAAATCGCAACCCTTGTGTGTCTTTTGAATGTTGCAACTGTTTGTTTTGTGCTATTGATTTGATATATTGTCTTTGGTAAATGAAAGAGTGAATTTGTTTTGTTTTGTGAATGTATGTTTATATGAATATAATGCTGCTTGTTACATATATGAATTTAAACTATTGTCTTCATGTTGTTGTCATACTTCACAGTTTTGTTTTCAATTTCCTAATTGTATTTTGAAGCACTATATGAAACTGACCATAAATCTTGGACCTATCTCTTATTCTCTCATAGCGGTGCTTTATTTCTAATTCAGACTGAAAGCACTATGGGAAGGATTTGGAGGAATACAGATCATTATACAGGGTTAATTTATAGAAGTTTCCGACTTCGTCTTATTATATTTTGAAGCTTATTAGTTGTTAATTGAGCTTGTAGCTATGCAGAGGTTGAAAAGTTTTTAAATGATTCATGGAGAAATTCATAATAGTTAGTGTTGATATGAAAACAAAATTTTCGTGAAGGAAGAGTAATCACTTGAAGTTGCCATCAATTTATTACTATGTATAAAAACTACCTGTGGCTATGTTTTTGTTTACAAGAGAGTGCCATTTTATTCACATTCTTCCTTGTTTATTCTGATTTACCAAAGAAATACTTTATTCAGTTTCCTTTTGTTTTTGACTTTGCTTTGAATTGAAAACTCAGATCAAAATGTCTCGAAGATATGATAGTCGTACAACAATCTTTTCTCCTGAAGGACGGCTTTACCAAGTGGAGTATGCAATGGAGGCTATTGGAAATGCTGGTACTGCAATAGGAATCTTGTCCAAAGACGGAGTTGTTCTGGTTGGTGAAAAGAAAGTGACATCCAAACTGCTGCAAACCTCAACTTCAACTGAAAAAATGTACAAGATTGATGATCATGTTGCATGTGCTGTTGCTGGGATTATGTCTGATGCCAACATCCTAATCAATACTGCTAGGATCCAAGCACAACGTTACTCATTTGCTTACCAAGAGCCAATGCCCGTTGAACAGTTGGTTCAATCTCTCTGCGATACCAAGCAAGGTTACACGCAATTTGGTGGTCTCCGTCCATTTGGAGTCTCTTTCCTGTTTGCAGGCTGGGACAAAAATTTTGGCTTTCAACTTTATATGAGTGACCCTAGTGGAAACTATGGCGGTTGGAAAGCCGGTGCTATTGGTGCGAACAACCAGGCAGCACAATCAATTCTAAAACAGGACTATAAGGATGATATCACAAGGGAAGAAGCGGTTCAACTCGCATTGAAAGTACTGAGTAAAACTATGGACAGTACTAGTCTTACCTCAGATAAGCTTGAACTTGCAGAAGTTTTTCTTTCACCCGCTGGAAAAGTCAAGTATCAAGTCTGCTCCCCAGAGAACTTGACTAAGCTGTTGGTGAAGTCTGGTGTGACCCAACCAGCAACAGACACTGCTTAGCTTGCTGTTCCGTGTCATGGGTTACTTGTGCATGCTTTTGATGCTCTTCTATTCAGGATAGACACATGAAACTGTTCCGCATTTATTTTTATGTTAAAACTTGTAAACTTCTCATGTCTTGGTGACACTAAATTACTAATGGCTTTTTATTTCCCATATGCTTCTTTGATTTTAAGGACAGATCCATTTGCTTCTGTGTATCTATTATGGTTTCTACTGATTCTTTATTTTGCCGTTCCTGTTATTTGCACTGAACTTGGATGGTTTTAGAATTATTCTAGATGATCTAGGTTGTTATGAGGTTATTTTTAATTTTAATGTCTGTATACATACGTTGGAAAGTTTGTCATCCAACCATGTTATCAATATCTATATGTTAAGACCAGCTAGGTTAAGCATAAAAATATATGTTTTTATTGGTGGTGTTGCTTGAACTACTTTATCTATCTATTTATTCCTATTAGTCCTATCTATTTATTATCTATTCATATTAGTTATTATATAAAACGAAGACCCTCTTGTGTCATATGTGGTATTTCTAATGCCACATACTGAGTCCTCATTTTCTGTCATTTTTTTTTATAGATTTGTGATTTTTCACAGATTTAACTTACAAGTCAAAATAAAAGGGAAGTATATGCTTCATAGTTGTGTGGATTGTAAAGTTATAAAATAGCACGAGAAGGTTGTACAAATGTGTCTTTTTTACAAACAACACTATTTTCCAATCTTGCCATGTGAAATTTTATGTTATTGTTCGAAAATGTAGGCATAAAGGAGCTCATTCCATACATCAGGAACTCCTGGTAGGCACCAATGTATGCAATCTGCATAACCATTTGGATTTGATATCTGTTCTTGAGTTAGAGGTTCCCACTGCTTCCGATAGATAGAGGGGTGACCTTCTTTTCTGTATTCTGAGAGTTGTGTGATGTTAAGCATTTCAACACTTAAACCTCTTGTTTTCAAATCATCAAGCACCTTCTCCACCACTTGCATCATTTTAGGATCAGACCCTTTCCCCCAATACCCTTCTTTTGCAATCATATCGGTTTCTTTGTAACAATTGTCACCCTTAGCAGCTCCCCATTCCTCAGCCCTGCAATTCTTTTATTAATTATAATATGCACTTCGAATATATTATGATTAAATAGGTTTTGCTTTGTAGGGATGCAATGATATGTATCCATTTGTTGTTGATGGATAATGGGATGTGCAGTGGTATGATGCCATCTACTTCATGATTGTCAGTTTGTGACCTACTTAACTCATGCACCTACTTGTGGGGACTGAGATTGTATTTGCAAAAAAATATCAAAAGGGCATATGATAAAGTTGTCCATGTGGATAAATATGTATACCTTTCATGAGTGGGTGACATGCTAACGAAAAACAAACGGGTCTTGTTACGATTGACATGAACTTCCAACCAATCGGACCATGTCCTTAGAGCCATTTCGTAGACTCTCAACATTTCAACTCTTTTATAAACCCCATCTAGATCTCCAAATGTCCCCCACCTGCTTGAGTTCAACTAAAATTGTCACAATCACAATCAATTTGTAAAGTGGGTGCATATAGGATAAAATATGAACATATAAAGTGGGTGCATATAGGATAAAATATAAACAAATTGAATCATCCAATTTAGTGTCTCGGGTTAGGATTCTCTACGGTTTTTTTTCTTTCTTTGTTTTAATGGACAAAGAATTAGTATAATTAATATTGAACCCACGACTTCTTTAACATTACTCACTATCTCTCACCCCAATCACCAAGTCAAATTTAGAAATATTTTATGACTTTCTTAATTTAAAAAAAAAAAAATAGACCATTTCCTCCCCTCTAAAACCCTCCGTTCAATTATATCCAAAATCTTACAAATTATAGGACATCGTTATTTTTTTTTAATATGTAGACGAGATAGTAAATATCACCAAAGACTCACACACACAACTGCAAGGTTCCAAATTCGAACTTGGGGTATGATGTTCAATCTAATAATATCGATATTTGTCAATTGAGATTAAGAACTAAGACATTGTTAATTTATTATGTAAAATTATAAACAATTTTAAGATAATCTTTTAAAAGTGAAAATATTTATCATATGAGTCCTTTGACTTAGTTAATTGATCCCCCAAAATCAATCCACTCCAACAAATGTGATTTAGAATTTTAAATTTAAAGATTATTTAAAGTTTTAGAGACTAAATTGACCTTAGTTAACAATTTCATTGACTAAATTAGTGAAACAAGGATATATAATTAATATAGTACAGCAGCAAACTAACATAGTAACATATCATAATATAGTGGTTAGAAATGGGAGATGTTGATATGGTAGTTGATCAATGAAAGTGATGATTTTTTTTTTTTTTTGCAAAGGTAGTTGATCAACTAATAAAGTGATGTTTAGATTAATTGAACTTACAAAACATTCATAAGAGGCCTTCTCCACCAGAGGTAAGTGTTGAAAACTATATAGTCAGCATTAGTCCAGTACCTTGCATGCTTTTCAATTGCCTTGATTCTAACAGTCCTTTCGAGTACTCTATGGTTTACTGGATCATCTGAGTTTGATTCTACTAATAATGGGGACCAATAATTCTCAATGGTTGCATTGTATTCCTTCATTAAATCAATTAACTAACTATTAGCTACATAAATAGTTCAAATAATATTTGTTCTAATAATATTAAGTTATGTTACTTGGTAACATAAAGAGGTTGAGTCCTTTTGAAGTGCACTTAGTAATAGTGAAAGAAAATAGTCCAAGGTTTCTTGGATTTTGGAAGAGAAGAATCTGGAGTGCTAAATTTGTATTTTATTATATATTTTATATATTAAAAAAATTTAAAGAGTAACATTATAAATAAACATATAATATCATATTATTTTTCTAAGTTTTTTTTTAAATATAAACTATATATTAAAATATACATTTAACCCTTCAAAACTCTTAAAAAACTAACTCGCATACAAAACCTAAGAAATTAAGCTTTGATATAATTGTTTCATATATCTATTAAAGTAATTCTGAGGGAAACGAGTAAAAAATAAAGAAGAATTGAAAAGAGGAGCACAAGAGGGTTATCAAGAAAATAATAAAATGCTTATAAATAAAGA
This sequence comes from Cicer judaicum, assembly GCA_037974835.1. Taxonomy (NCBI): domain Eukaryota; kingdom Viridiplantae; phylum Streptophyta; class Magnoliopsida; order Fabales; family Fabaceae; genus Cicer; species Cicer judaicum. Next base: position 6,888,652 of record JBBPBS010001171.1, on the reverse strand, counting down.
AAATAATAAAAATGAGTTCATTTTTACTTTTTGGATGGTGTTATATATACTTGGACAAAGAATTATCTCCTAATTGAGAATAGATTTTAACAAATTTGTCATATGCTTCATCCATTTTTTATTTTGTCTGATATATAATTATTTACTTTTTTATTAGTCAATTTTTTTATTTTCTTAACTAAATTAAACACATTAGGTTGATCTCTCTAGTCTATCTCTTATCTTTATTTTCTCTCTCTTTTTTTATCAAAGGATTTTTTCTCTAATTTTATTATTCTTAAAATATGGTAAACAAATTAATAACCAAAGAGGATATGTTTGCTTATATTTTAAATTCTTGTTATATAAGGGTGAAGACTTACTTTGGCTTTGAAAATGTTAAGTGAACCATTGGCAATGGATTGCATGGATTTGAGAGATGATGGAATTATAGAATCAACAAGGCAAACCATAGAAACCCATTGACCTCTATTGAGTGAATCTCCCACAAACACAAGCCTCTTGTTCCTTAGCCTTTCAAGCAATGATGTGGCATTGAACCTTTTTTAAAATAGAAATAATAACCACATTCCACACAAAGCTCAAAAACATAGCCAACCCTGATTAATTATATCATAAATATATGTAGGTATAAACCATAACAAAATTCAATATTAAAAAAATGTCGAAATTGGATAATTCAATTGATTTGAGTTAATAATTGAAATAAATTAAGAAAATAAAAAGACCAGAATTCAAATTCTGACGAACCAATGATAACAAAATAATTAATTTACTAACATTTACGTGACCAAAAATAAAAAATAAAAAATGTGATGTGTGATGAGAAAAAGAGACACCTAGGCAAGTCACATTGGTGAGGCTTCCACCTCCAATTTTGGTAACTCAAATCCTTCCTTCCAAACTTCTCACAAGCCAATTGATCAGACATGAAAGTGCATTGTTTCTCTTTGTATAATGGATAAGATTCATTATCAAAAATCCACTTACCAGAAAATAAGTCACATTTTGATGAAGACAATGTTTCAATAGAGACATTTATTTTTTGAGATATTTTTCCTTCTTTATCTTGTGTTAGATAAATGGTTGTGATAACTAAAAGAGTGGTTAATATGGCTACAAAAGAATTAAAGGTGTTTCTGATTCCCCAAGTGTTTCCTATCACAACTATTTGGTTTGCTTTTGCAATTGTCATTCTGCTTTCTTTGTTTGATCTTCTAAGGGCTAAGGTGAAATTGCATCATATTTTTCCTCCTTTATGAAGCTTCATTGAAATCGGTTGGTGAAAAAGATTTTTGCAATATTATAATATATAGCCAACTTGTCCACTAAAAAAGTAGTAGGTACGGTATGATGCATTTCCAAGCTTTTGTTGTTGACACTTGACATAACCATAGTGAAATTAAATGGTACCATCTAATAATTTGACAGAGAAATGGCAAAAAAATATAATAAAAGTATTTAATATATAGATAAAATTTACCTACTAAAGTGACCAAGTTAATATTTTAAAGATTTGTAACATGTACAACTTTTGCAACAGATTCCGCGTTTGTGTATATTGTATTGATTATTTTTTTTTTTTTGAAAAAAAAAATTTAAAATATTTTTTAATACATTATATAAATTTATGTCATTAATCATTTTTATGTAATTAATCCCTTTTAAAACATATACCTCATGTCACTACTAAGAAATAGATGGTATTAATTATTTTAGAATATTTTTTTTAATCACTAAATTGTGATAATTTAAAGTGGTTATTGTCTTATATTTTAGTAATTCATAAAATATATGTTAAATAAATTATTAGTGATTTATATTTTAGTAGTTATTAGTATAAACTTTTATATGTGTAAAAAAAAACTCTATTTAAGACTACATGTCAAACAATGCGTTCACAATTTAAGTTCAAATAACATTTTTCTTTAAGGATTTAAGTTACATATATGAGAACAAATCCAATTTAACTGTTACATTCTTTTTTTTTTTAAATAGAGCAGGGAGAAACTACTGTTAATTAATTATAGTGATGCTAATAACAATTTTATATCAGTTAATAGAATTTGAAATCTGTTTTTTTAAATTACAAAACCAAATTTTTATTATTGAAGTGACATATAGATGAACAATGTTTCATTTTTTATAGAAGAAATTCTTTAATTACGAATTTGATTAAACTAAATGTTTGGATTAATCCAACTTTAGAGAATGTTATTCTATGTTATTCTCAAGATGATTGGATTCATCCAACTAATGATATTAGAATTGATTGAACTATTTTTTTATTTATTAAAAGAATCGTTTCAACTACATTATAGTATGAAGAATCTTATTCCATATAGGTAGACATTCTTACTACAATTTAGTTGTTGAACATTTTGGTTCTCTAAAATTTTATTATACATGGTATCTATCATTCAATCAGTTAATGACATCTCATTTTTTTTATACTTAATTAATTTAAATTAAATTTGAATTAATTTTGTCTTTAAAATACCGGTATCCAACAAAACTTGAGGGTATCAAATAATTTATTTATTTTTTAATAACTAAAGTGATTTTACTATTGTATGTGAAGTTCTCTATTTGTAAAATTTTCCCAAAACTTGAGGTATTGCATGTTATTGGTATTTGCAGCCAAATCATTAGCTAAAGTTTTATGCTTCTAGTAAACTAAACAAAGAACATTTTACTATTAGATATTTTTTTATTTCTCAAATTTGGTTTGATATTGACTATGTGCAGGAGCTGTTTAACTAAATGATCAGTTGGTTATGTTGTTGACGTTTACACAACCTAAGAACTTTGCTTCAAGTAAGCTCGAAGCCTCATTGTGCTTTCCACTTCTTTTCTTTGATTTAATGGTTCACATAAAATCCAACCAACAAATTTAATTTTTGATATACTTGAGATTTATAGTGGAAAACAGATAATATATATATATATATATATATATATATATTGCTTTATATTAAATTTTGTTGCTTTTTATTTTATATACTAGGAAAATAAAAAGGAAAACTTAGAAGAATGGTTATGGAAAAATACATACATAAGTTAGAATACAAAGCAAAAAATTGCTTAAGTATTTCTATACATACAAATTAAAAAAATGGCTTTAAGGGTTCAATTGTTTTTCCTTGAAGAATAAGCAAACATTTTTAACTTGACTATGAGTAACTTTAAGTATTGTAAGGGATTCACTTCTTTTAAAAAACCTTTACTCCTGAACTTCCCCACTTTTGGAAAACTAGTTTCACACTCAATTACTGCAATTTAAGCAAGGTGCAAAATTTTATGTCTGAAGATAATGAAAAAGAAGATATGAAAATCTATTATTATTTAATTTAATCATGCATATCATAACCTTTGTTTAAAAGAAGTTGAGTGTTTTCCTCTCTGGCTTTTTTGTGTATAAATTGGATATTTCTACATAAATTGTGGCGTTAAATTTTTGAATTAGATAGAACTACATATATGTAAGGACAGTTCTACATGCAAAATAATAGGAGCAACTTTCTTGCTCACTTTTTTTTTTTTTTTTCATTACTAG
>JBBPBS010001171.1:6860384-6877577 GCA_037974835.1 Cicer judaicum | reverse complement strand
TATGTCATAAATTTTTGACATATTCATTTTTTTTTAGTGTTTTTGAATTTATATATTATATTCGATATTGCAAAATTAAAAAAATCAATATATATATTTTATCAAAAGAACTAATATTACATGCACCATTCATACTTCACTATTTTTTATTTTATATTATATTAATAATAATAAATACATTAATAGCTCATTAAAATAATTAAATAAAATATTATTTTTCTCTTTTTTAACAACATCGGAAACGGTTCAACTGAAATTATTACTCCAAAATAGGTTGACCTCATTCAATGATTTTTACTTTTTTAAACCAAAAAATAAATTGCACCGTATATATACAGGTTCAATGATTTTACGTTATATCTTTAAAACATGAAAAATGCATTAATTTCTAATGTTGCCATGAATGAAAATGGTGTCTTTACCTTGTTTTTAGAAAGTTGAAAAGAAAAATCCAAAACAGTTTCCAGTCTCTTTTGCTTTTTTTATTTTAAAAAAGTGGAATTTTTCAAAATCATTTTTACAAACAGTGTTTATAAATACACCTTTCAAACAAGTTTTATAATTCAAATAATTTTAAATTTTAAGTATGACAACAAGAAAATATATTTTACAGAAATTAAAACTATATTTGTTGATCAAAATATTATCAACACTAAATTTTATTAGTTTTTATAACTGCATCATATAATCTTCACTCTCTCTTCTGAACAATATATTTATTTAATATAATGAAGTGAATCATACTTTAACGATAATTAATATAATTTCTAACTAGCATACATATCGCATTATCGTCTATCTATCCACTTTTTCAATAAAAATTATATAATTTATATATTTATTTTAAAAAAGATCACTCATCTGATTGGTATTGAATAGTCAAATTTTCAATAATTTAACTGAAAAAAGATAGAATAAAGAATAAAAATATTGTGCTAAAACTTAAGATCCCTTTATATATCGATACATAAGTTTTAAAAATTTAGTTATTTAATTGAGTAAAAATGATAAAATAATCAACAAGAAGAACTAAATTAAAAGAAAAAAAAGTACATAATGTATTCAAGTAAAAGAATAAGGTATGTATATCATCATATATTGTAATGTGAAAGTGATTATTCCATAACTTTTTTTATGTAACGTTCTTTGAGATAAAATGTGTATTTATTGTAAAAATAAATAAATTGAAAAATTAAAATAAAATAACTACATCATAAGAATATAACATAAAAGCTTTAAATTTAGAGAAAAAAATTATGATTATTGTTTAATGACAATCAAAAAACACTAATGAATTTCAATATAACTAATAAAAAAAATTAAAATAATAATTTCAATTTTAAACTTTTTCTTCTTTTATAATTTTAAAACTTCAATTTCAACTAAATCTAACTGTACTATTAATAAAACAAAACTAACTAAGATTATTTTTATTTAGAAATAATTAAATATGAAAAAGTGACTTATTCCATAAAACTCTTCTAAAACAGTTTTCTTTTTTGTTCATTTTTTCCTAATTCCTCTCACACTCGTTATTGTACGGTAGGGAATAGCGTTCGTGTGAGAATGGATGCACTCAGAGCACCTCTAATATTAAATTCAATATTAATTTTTTAAATAAAGTCTACTGTACTATATTATCTTAAAATAATTTTTTTTATTTATTTCAATGATACAACTTTTAAAAATTCATATTAACTCTCACACTTTTATAAGTTATGATTAATATTATGGTTGGTCCTTTATCAACCAGTTGTTGAAGATATTGTGCTTTGAATTTGGCAGGAAATTTGTACAGTGAGTGAGTCAAGTGACCAAAAGAAAGGAAGCAATGCAGTGTGCAGTCATTGTGTAGTCAATATCAGAATAACAACAATTTCACCAAAATTCAGCCATTCTACCCAATGCCCATAGAATTAGAAAGAGGTATTCCTTAGAGTGACAATTATAATACTCAAAGATTTACAAATAGTTACACTTACTTAATACTACCTCATTTGCAAAGTACTATAAATTAAATACATGGTCTCTTGTTAATTATAATTCAATTGTCCTGTATAAGACAGATCAGAAAACAGTAATAAGATTAATTATATTTTTGTCCTTTATTTTATTATATTTGTGAATATAGTTCTTCTATTTTAAAATTAAACTTTTTTTATTTCTTTCTCTCTCTCTTTTTTTTTGTGTGTGTGCAATTTTATTCTGAAACTATAATTTAGATCTATAAAATAATGATTTTAACTCCAATAATAATCATGTATACCTTTAATTGGAATTTTTATGAAACAAATAACTTTTAGGGCAAAAAAATACTTTTTGTAAGATTAAAATTTACTATTTTAAGGATAAAAATTGTATTTTGCAACCAAACTTATAACAAATGTAAAATTAAATGGACCAAAATGTTTAATTTTAAAATAGATGAATTATTTTCATGAGTATATTAAAATAATAGAGGATCAAAGGTGCCACAAAACTTAATAATATTATATTGGATAATTTTTTTAAAATTAACTATTGAATTAAAAATTATTATCATATATATCATATCAATAGAGACTTTGAGGATGTCCGAGAGACGTGGCCGAATTGGGTCCAAAATTTTTAGAGCACCAGAAACTCTTTTTTACTAAGTTTATATATACTTAACATAGTCACTTTTTAAGTTAAGGTATTTTCTAAAAATAATTATATTGTCATATTAAACAATTTTAAATAAAATGTACTCTTCATATTCTAACTTTTGTTGATTAAATTATCTTTTATAAAAAACATCAAATAAAATATTTTATTATATTATATTATAATATAATATTTTTTTATGCTCTAACTTAAATCAGACATTTCGTGTTTTTTAATAATTAAAAAATTTCAACCTAAATTTCAGATATTTAAAAAAACCAATAATTTATTCTTCTTACACTTTATTATAAAAGTCATTCCATTTAACATATTTTCTTTATATATATCTTAAAAACAAAAAGAATAGGACATTCACACAACACACTAAAAATTTCAAAGAAGAATCCTAATTATATCTATAAAGTTTTGCATTAATATGATAATTTCTTGTGTAAACAAAAACGTATTAAAATTAATCTTGACACGTCTTATTTTCATAGAAAATAAATGGATAAGCAAGATGAAAATGCAATTGATGATGCTGCTCAACCAACCATAAGAATGAGATATATATCAAATTCAACTAGCAAGAAGGAGCCAAGATAGAAGTGTGGAGATTTGGCAGACTCGACATTGTGTGGTGATGTTGAGTCTGCTAAGTTTCAAAAAAACGAGCCAAGATAGAAGTGTGGAGAAGAACAAGCAAAGGAATTCCTACAAAAGTTTGAACTTTGACTATACACAAAACATTTAAAAAGAAAATTTGAGGTACTTGCGAGCACCGGCAGAAGCTTAATTATCTAAAATATTGAGGTGATTAAATTTTTAAAATTTTAATTAATAAATAAAAAGAATATAATATTATATATATAAATTTTAAGTTGTGAATTATATATATATATATATATATATATATATATATTTTGATAATCAATCTCTTTAACGCTTATTATATAGAAGTAGTAGATCAAATTTTGATTGATATTTTTAATAATTAAAAATTAGATTTTACAAATTTAATTTTTTTAAACATTAAAAATTTTAGAGTTTAATTGTTATGTTTTGTAAGTGTAAAATGTTTTACAATGTCATTACATTACAAATATTCATAAATGTGACTTTAAAAATAATTATGATAAAAATAAAATTGGTTTATTATCAGTATAATTTATTAATATTAAAATATTTTTACATCGCAAATTCATACAAATTACATCCAAATTTCTATACTATTAATACAACACATTATTTAAGATATTAATATTGACATAATTTTGATAAAAGATAATGGTTTTATTTGAGTACTAGTGCATTTTATACTTGTTACATCGTCAATATTATATCGGTTGTTATAAATTCAATATAATAAGTAAATTTTATTAGATATGTTCTAATTAAACTCTTCTAACATATACATTAAAACAAAAAAAAATTCCTAAGTTAACTAAAAAATTAGAAATCACGCACAAATGCAAATCCAGAATTAATCACGCACGAATGCAAACTCATTTTTCATTTTTTATCCTTCGTTCTTCAAACCCAATCACAAATTAACACACGACGTCTTACTCTTTCAATGCTTCAATATTTTCATCCTTCAACCTTTAACCTTCATCTTTTAGTGAAAACGCAAATCGAACGAACTTCATCTTTCAGCCTTCATTGCCGGCGACGAGTTGGTCCGGCACAATATTTTTCTACTTCAGCACCGACGACGAGTTTTCTTTGTCTTCCTCTTCCATCTATCAAGAAGTTTTTCCGTCGAGAAGTGTCAATTTCTTTCACTATCGAGAAATGTTTGTAGCTTTCTTCAGTAATTTTCTAATAATTCTTTTGTCTTACTCAACAATCTAAAATTATTTAATTGTTAATTATTCTTATTATTAATCTTTAATTGAATTTTATTTTAGTAATATTTTAAAATAATTTCAATGTAATATTTAACAAGAAGATTATATTGTGTTGTGAGATATAATTGAAGGGGATATTAAATTGTTTTATGTAGTAGTAGTTAATTAAACTCTTATTAATTACAAAAGAGATGAAAAAATTTGAGAAGTGGTGATGCCTAAAAACTGATGAGAAGTGATGGAGAAATTTGAATAGTAGTAATTAGTTTAATTTTCAACTATCCTTTAAAACTGCATGTTATGTGTTTGTGAGGTTGTCTCCGTTAATAAAACCGATTCATCAAATAAGTCTACTGCTAGATTAAATTGTTGTGTTGCTTCTATTATAAGCTGTTCATTTTTTATGTGGCATACTTTGTTAGATTTTCATTTTGCTAATCATAGTAAACATCTGTTGGGAAGTTTATTTATCTGAGAAAGCTTTTTATAGTATTGATTGATGTTATATAGTGAAGATAAGGGTGTTTCATGTTATAAATTATGTGCTCTCCCTGGCGATTGATAAGGTGAAGTATCTAAAATATGGTTGGTGGGGGAAGCAGGCAAAGATAATAGCTGATAAGTAATTAAACCATCTTTTACTGTTGTTGGCTTACAAAAATACTTAAAAGCAGGACAAGAAAAAATCAACTTAATTTCAATTTGAAAATCCAGCTCATATAGAATGGCTTGGCTTCTAATTTTCCTATTATATTGGCTACCAGTAAATAAAACCCAAGTTTTGAAAACTCTCGCAATGTTTAAAGAACATCAGCAAAAAAACCCGTACATATCAGATTTCAGAAAAAGTCAATAGCAAATAAATAGGAACATTAGTCCATTGGGATTATGAAATGCAAAATAGACTCCAGAGTTGTCACCTTGCACCTTGCAACCCCAAGACAATAGCCATATACTTATTTGTTTCCCTAAATTTTTGTTACTCTGCATCATGTATTTTGAATAAATGAATATGAGAGTGTGATATGAATGATAATCTGTTGTTGTTTATTTTTCTTCTACCTTAATTTTCTTTCCATGTTAATCTAAGTTAGGATTAACATAGCTTTCCATGATGAAATATGGTTATATGTATTAATATAGTTTTCTTACGAGCATTTTATTTCCTTCCTGGTGTATCATTGATTATATATATTTTGATGTTTGTTTTTTCTCTCTGTTGTTGTAAGTTCTTGTCATGGTTTGGTTCTTGCTAACTCCAATAAATGTTTTTTGTTCCTTATCTCTTAATTTCTTGATATTAATTATAATGTTTCTTTTTTCTACTTATGCTACATTTTTCAAGTGTGATGATTGTAACTATATCAATCAATACACATATCAAAATTCGCTAGTGAGTAAAAAAATATCAAAATTATTTAACAAACAATATGAAGACACTCAAAACAAAAAAAAATAGAAAAGTAATTATTTAATAATATATAATTTTAAAGAAGAATGATGTTTAATTATTAAGAAACAATGAGGATTTTTTTCATGAATATTCTTTTTTTTTACATCAAAATACCCCTCCCAGTTTTATATATCAGATTTCTTTATTTTTTTGGTACAAAAGAAAGTTATTGGTCAAAGATGCGACCAACTGAAGACAAAACTGAAATGGACTTAGTTGGAGGTCATTGGTCCAGAGGACGATCTCACACTAAGTTTTAAATTTTTTGTTGTTGTCATTTTATGTATTTTTATATGAATTTAATACATTAAGTAACTAGCGAGTAAAATTCGGTACTAATATTAGACACTCTATTTCAAATCAATAAGTGTTCGATTTATTGATTTAGTTCAACTTATATTCAAATCCATAAAAAAATATCAAATGAATTTAATTAGTTCTGATTAAATTATTGCGATTGTTTGGTTTGATTTTTATATCTCTAATAAAACTCACAACTCAAATAGTTGAAATTTAGGTTAGATAATTTATTTTGTTTTACAACTATAGTAGATGTTTTTGTAATTTATTTTTATAAATTATTTCCTCCAACTTTTTTTATAATACACATCTAGATTATAATTTGATCAACAAAAATTAATATATTTGTTTCTATATTATCTTAAAGATTTTGGAGTTTATATCTCAATCTTATAAATTGGGCCTAATAAAATAGACAATTTTAATAATTAAAAAATTTGATAAAATAAATTATAGTTTATATACGCATATCAATTTATATGACACACAAAAGATCACCATATCAATCTAGATGATGTATGTTATTTGGTTATATTAATTGATGTAACAAAAAGGAAAAAAAAACACAAATAACATGTCACATTCACAATCAAACATACAATATGATCGAAGACATAATCCAACGACCACAATTCTATTTATAAAAAACAATTTTATTCATAAAGACAAATTTATTTGATATATTTTATATCAATTATAAAACTCAAAATTACAACAACATATACTACAATATTTATATTAATTAACATATTTATTAAGATATATTATGTATATTTATATTAATTAACATATTTATTAAGATATATTATGTAAAGTCCAGTAAAAATTTATCATAATAAATAAACATGAATCAAATCACAATTATTCTATAAATTTATATAATTTAATTTTTAAAACTTTGTCACAATATACTCATCCACATAAATATATTTTTAGAGTCGATAAGAGATGAGAGGAGTTTAAAAATAAAATAAAAAGAATATAAAGATAACATATAGAGTAATGTATGATGGAATTCTCCGATTGAATTTTGCACAAAGGTGATATCATATTTGATTTGTTCTATAAAATATATCAAATAAATCTGTCTTTATTATTAAATTATAATTCACATGTTTAAAAAAAAAAAAAATAGTAGTAATTTTCTAAAAGTTATCGGGATTGAGTGTTCATGTACAACCTATGTCCCAGCCAGGTTCTAAAGACAAATAACTTAGATCGCCGAATTTTGATCATGAAATTTACCTAGAACTTTTGGTCCTACTATGAAAGAGCGAGGTTCTATATCTTAACTCAGCTTCAATAATGGATACTTGTATGGTGACCCGGCCATTAGAGTGACACTGACAGTGGTAGTTATAAACTTTTTTATTTTGGAATCTAAATAGATTAGTTAATATATCCCAAAAAATAAAAAATAAAAAATTGATGACAATTTCATGGCAAACAAAGGCGGTGGCCCAAATAGTTGGTGGTGGACATAGAAGAAGAAAGTTTATAAATTTAATTTTACTTAATTCACCGTCAATTAAATTAAAACATATACGATAAAAATATATATTTGATAATAAAAATAATAGATAAAAATAGGAATTTTGATGTTAATTTTATCTAAATTCTGTAAGGAAAAAATAAAATATTTAATCTCTAATTTTAATCACTGATTTTAGATTTTTTAGGAATAAAATGAATTAAATATTTGACAGGTAGATCCAATTAATTTTTGATTCATGCATATGGAAATCTTAATTATCAAAATTGTATTTTTGTTGGAGTAATTATGAAAGTTGTTATTTATCTATTTTAGGAATAAGAATAATACAAGTCAACAAGATAAAGGGTGGGGGAGAAACTAGAAACTGCAGTTCACGAGGATCATGTTAAGAGCATTTCTCTCTCTCGTGTTGTACTATATATTTAATTTAATTATTACTACTCTCCCACTTGCTCATCAACTTGCATAACTGACGACGACGTACCACTGATTTATTCAAACAACCCCATACTGGACGACATTTCTTTTCTTTGATTTGTTTCTTTTTTGATTTGATATAAATATATATATTGAATTAAATAAACCCTCTCTATGTAACAATAGTATTATTATTATTGCTGCAACTTGCATGTCTTTTTCTGTCTTTGCGTAAATTATACTTTATTGTGTCATGGATGGTTTGGAACTCAGGAATATACATTCTTTGAAAACCCCAAAAATAAAGTCATGTTACAGCCAAATACAGCTAAGCTATATTTATAATTTGTTTCTTTTATCAATCTAATTAATGCCTATTTAGTAGTAGTAGCCCAACTTGTTGTGAATAATAATAATGTTGGGAGAGAGTGAAAGTAAAGAAATTTTTTGTGTATAGGTTTCAATTACTTATTTATTAAGGAAAAATAAGAATTAAAAGAATTGCAACAAAAAGAAAAAGTGAAGGCACAAATTAACAGAACCAAAACCCATACCGCAAGTTGCACCAAAATGATGGTCATCGATACATTCGCCTTAACTTGTGGAGATATCAAAATTCAAAAGCTCTTCACCATTTCATTTCATGTGATGTGATACAAACTTGTCATTCACATCAATCATCGCCACTACCCGAGTTAATTAGTACTAACAACACCCACTAATCCTCATAGTAATAATTCTTTCTATAAATATTAAAGAGATAAATAGAATTAAGGGATTTTCAAGGTGGAAATTAAACAACATGACAAAACAAAACAAAATGTATATGACCCATTCCTAATATGTAGTTAGTTTAAGTATACAGATTAAACACAACAACTAATTCATTACACTGATTAACTATTAATTAGACAGTTACATTAATTAATTGATAAAGAAAAGACAGAAACCAACTAGAAAAAAAAAAATGTATTTTAAGAAATAAATAGTGTCTGGACATTTATCAAAATTTTCTAAGCATTTTTGACATATTTTAGAACATCATTAAATAAATGATTAAGAATAATATAGACAGAACCTATGTGCATTTAGTTAGAGATTTTGAAGTATGGTTTTTTAATTTAACCAATCATAAAAACGTTAACTTCATAATTTTTCCAATTTTAAAACAAAAAATCATACCCAAAAAACACCTAAAATGTATATCCACTTAATTGAAGGTCTAACTAATCCTTAATTGTGTTTCATTTTCACTTTCTCTTAACAAAAAAAGTGAAACAATAAAAAAAGATCACAGAACTTAGAAGAAAGCTCTCTCTCTTGGTAACAAACTTGCATAACCTAGCAAATTAGCAATAATAAAAATATATAACAACTTAATCACTAATATTATTACATGTAAAAAAATTGTACCAAAAATCAGAAGTTAAAAGAAAAAATTAGCGAACAGCGACGAATTTATCGTTGATTCAAATTCTCGGCGAATTTCGCGAGCGATTGAAGATTGCAACGAACGATGGTATCAACAAAGACGCGAGTATCATCAGTGGTGTTTCCCGGCGGCACATCAACGACGTATGACTCAACAACAACCGTGCCGGAGCGGTGATTACCGTCGGAATTGGAGATCGGACTAGAATGAAGAGTAGTTACAGAACGGTAGTTAGCGAGGCGGTGGTCGCCGCCGATCATACTGAAACTGATGACGTGGCGTTCATCGTCGAGAACTTCTAGGCGTTCGGTGCTCACGGCGGCGGGGAGGCCGGAGATGACACGAACTTCACGGAGTGTACCGACGTCACCGTCGCCGAGGATGACGTGGCAGCTTTTGACAAAGTGCTTGTAGGCTTGGGGATTGTCGAAGCGGCGGACGACGGACCAAACGGTGGAGACGGGAGCGGCGATTTCTTGGATAACGGCGGAGCAACACTGGTTAGGGGAGACGGCGTGTGTGTGGTAGCGAGCGACGGCGTCGGGGACGGTGGTTGTTGGGTTCGGTAACATCTTTGTGATCGATGATGTTGTTGTGGATTTATGATTTATTTTTTTGTTGAGGAAATTTATGATATTTTAATTTAATTGAATTTAGAGGTTTGAAAATTGAAATGCGAATGAATGAATGGTTTTGGGTTTTTATTATTTTTGAAGAGAAGTTAAATAAGTGAAGAGGCAAGACAGGGTTGAGTATTTGTAGTTAATGGAATATATTTATTTGTTTATTTATATAGCAAAATTATGTGATAGTGAGAAGAGATGTACGGTTGGATTGAATCTTCAAAAGTTGAAAAAGGGTAACGAATTTCATGTGGGATATGGATATATTAAAAATAAAAATAAATAAATAAATAAATAAAAAACGGGGCTGCTTTTATCAAGTTGACAGGATGAAACACATTTCCATTATCATATTTTGTGGATAATAAGGCTTTGCGAGTGTGTCGTTTGGGATTTATTAAGAATTAAAATTGATTTTGGTTTCTATCTTTTCGAGTTTTAAATATAATTATCTTTTTCTTCATAAAATTGATTTTAATTTTTTTTATGAATTTGATTTTGATTTATTGTTGGAATTTGTAATTTTTAAATAATAAATTGGTTTTAACCATATATTTGATTATATTAGGGAAATACATACTAGTATAAACTAATTTTACATTATATATTATTATGTGGTAGTTATTTTTTAAAAACAGTTATAAAATAGGTCTACATTGTTGAGATCAAAATCTTTTTATATATCTTTTAATAACAATAAATTTTATGGAATTAATATTATGTTTTCTCAAGGGGAAGTTTGTCCTTGAGTTTTTGTAGAAAGACAAAAAAAAATTACATAATTGAACAAGTTAGAAGTCACACGCATCAACAAGTGCATTACATCTACTCAATAATGAAATAATCAAAATAACATAAGAGAATTACAACATTGATATCATAAACTACATTAACATATTAAAAGACAATTGTTTGAATCAAAAGATGATAAATTGAAGATTCAAGAAAGATGATCAACTTCATGGTTAATAGAGTTTTCCTCCTTGCCACAAGATTCAAACAAGAAGAGGAGATTCATAATTGAAGAATCACAATAGAAGAACTTGCATCACAAAATACGGAAAATTATGCTTAGAGTTATGTGACAAAACATATATTGAGGTGTGTGTTAGGTACTTTGAGGATCTACCACAACTAAACAAGTCAAAAAGAAAACGAAACGTAGAAAGAGATATATTTTATGGTTAGAATCCACTCAAAGTGTTATCCTATCAAAACTTCTTAAGAAATAAGGTAATCAGTGAGCTTTGAATATAGCTCACACAATGAGGCATAAAATGCTCAATCATTCTCTTAACTAAAAATGGACATATCAACCTTAACAACAAAAATGTCAATATTTATGAAGATCAAAATGTTTTTCACTAAAAGCAAAAACGAAAGTACATTATTAAAGTACCAAGATAGCTGACTGATATAATGAAAGAGATTTTTGAGTTGTACAATAAGTTTTAAAGTACGTGAATACTGACTGTTATAAAAGAAAAAGCAAGAAACCTAAGAATGTTCCATAGTCATAGAGATTCAACCAAGATTTTGAATGTTCACTCAAATTTTAAAAGAAAAAAGTACAATGATTTTCTTGCATTGATACACATGTCAAACAATCATATTTTCCTAGAAAGGTATGCAAATATCTCGATATTTCTTATACACACCATGTTTTTCATTCAAACAAATAAGATCATTTTGAAGTTGAGTAAGAAATTTACTAAATGATAAAAGATGTAATATCAAAGTACAAATGATATGTTTGACGAACATGATAGGATATAGTTATCATATTTTGTCTAAATTCAGTATTTGATGAATCAATAAAATATAATTAAGCTTTAACATCATTTTTCTCATTTTCTAATAAGCATATAAGAGCTTAAGAGTCGTGCAAGTTGCACTCTCCATCATGAAGAGGAAGTGAGCTAGATAAGAACAATCTGAACTTCAATTTTGCATTATAAATTTAAGAAATATTTTCCAACAATTTTTTTGCATTGAGATATGTGTCTAACCATCATTTAAGCCTTCCTATATTAGAATGAGGTTTTCTATGGACTATAAATACAAGATGTTTCAATACTTTGAAGCCAAGAGAAAATCCTTAAACTATAAGCCACTTTTTTAAGTGCAAATCATATAAGATATTAGTGGATCAACCTTTTTAGAGTGTTTTTATCCGTCCAATAATTTCTTTTTGGCCTTTGTCGAACTCTGTTTTATTGCTCATGACATATCAATGAAGATGGAGGATTAATAATTCAAGTAAAATCTCCCAAAATTGATGTATTTGTTTTAATTTTTTATGAATCATTATTACCTCAAGCTTTTTATAGTCACTACGAGATATTTTATGGAGTAACAATTATTAATCACATTTTCTTCTCTCTTTTTTTCTTTCTTTTTTCTTTCTTGTGTTATAAACCAAATTGTTACTAAATTTATTCTCCAACTTAATTAATTTAGGTCAAAAAATATAATTTCAATTACAATGCTTATAGTAATCTCGACAATATTTTTTTTTGTAAAAGTTTCTATTAAATGAAATCATATACACCAATGCTCTTAGCATGTAATTCATATGCATAGCTACATCCACATCTTTCGTGACAACAAGACTTTAGAATCCTTATAGCAGTCAATACACATCAACATCTTTATCTCAAAACACTCTTAAATCTTCGATAAATGGACATGAACTTCGTGCACATAACAAGATGTGTTGTATATTATCAAGATAACATAATATTAACTATGGTAAAATAGTAGTTAAATTACCATACAACTTCATTTCATCAATAGAAATTCCATGTCTAATATTTCTTGGCTCATTGCCAAAATTTAAAAACAAATAATCATCTTCATATTCATTGCAAAGAATCGATGGTGAAGCTATCTATCACATTTCATCTCTTATGTAGTTACGTATGTAATCTAATGTAATCTGTGTCGTTTACATTAGCGAATAATCTCTTAAATCTTGAAATTATTGATTGGTACTATAACACCTTTGCAAGAGGATCCTCTTTGCTCACATCACCAATATAATTACCATACTTTTTTTGTAGTGTGATACCCCTCCCATTGGGCACTAATTGAAATTTTCAAACTATTTATTGGTATAATATATAATCATTTGGACATGTGTGTATTTTGTTTTATACTCAATATCTATTAGACACAATATTTTATTGGCTGCATAGTTATGGTTTGAAAATGTATTACGTTGTGAAAACATGTCTTTCAACAATTCAAGTAATTCAGTTAAATTTTTTATCAGTCTATTCATTTTTCGCTTTCAAATTAAACAATTTTAACACTACTTACAACTAGGAGTGTGCATGGTTGATTTTTTTAAAAAAACTAAACCATATCCATTTTAAAACCAATATATAGATTTAGATTTATAACCAAATCCATTATTTGGTTTAAAAGTGGTTATAAAACCAATTGTAAAATTGATTATGGTTAAATAACCGGTTTATAATTAAGCAACTGGTTTTGAAAATTTTAATTTTAAAATCGATTTTTTTTTCAAATTCGGATAAAGTTTGATTATTTTTTAATATTTATTTTTTAAAAAATCATTTATTTAAAAAAATCGATTTTTTCGATAAATTTTTTTAAAAAGTTCTCATCAAATTTTTTGAGCAAAAATTTGATTTAAAATTTTTTTGAGAAATATTTTTTTTCTGATATTTTTTTCAAAAAAATAAATTTTAAATTTCTTTTAAGAAATAAAATCTCAAAATTAACAAAATATTAGTAGTGGATAAAACCCAGATAAAAACCAAATCCAAATATAAAGCATAATTGGTTATCCAACTAATTTATAAATAAACCGAATTATAATCATATAATTTTAACCACATATTTAAAATGAATTTAAATCTAGTTGGTGATCCATATTTCCACAAACTTCCTCTATTTTAGACACACTAGTGATTACTAGGATTTCCCCCATGTTCATGTTGTATAACTTTGACAAAATCCTTCACAAATTAGACGACTTCTCATTTTTTTAACTCAATAAATACAGTGACATATAAAAATTTCATTTCTTGTATGAATATTTCCTTCAATAAATTATAAAAATTATATCACTCTATTATGATAGACATCAATTAATTGATTAACCCTCATAAAAGTATGATATGTATATAGGAATACTAAGATTATAGTAATTAAATCTAACTCAATAAAAAAAAGTATATATCAAACATCTCCTTAACCTGGTCTACCAAGAAAAACAACTTAACTAAGAAAACTCAAATTGAACATTATAATAAAATTATCACACAACAATGTGAGTTAAACATACTCATATCCTTGCTTGCAAGTCACATGATATAAAAAATTATCCCTTTTCACATTGGTTTGTTCCAATTTCAACTGTTGTGAATAATAAATAAATTATTTATTTTTTTAAAAATAAACCATTTTCATAAAGGCCACAATTCCAATTAATGTGAAGGGTAAATAAAATTATTATTATTATTATTATTATTATTATTATTATTAAATAGAAAATCTTTTCACATTGGCCCCAAATTCAACTATGTAAAATCCTTCATAAAATTTGTAAAAATGACAAAAACTTTTCTTTTATAGTAATTACAGAGTGACGAAATTAACACATATTATGTGTTAAGAAGAAAACGCTGCAATTATGAAAATGTACTTCAATATATCAAATATCTCAATTGTCTTTTACATAAACTACACTTACATTATTATTTAAGTAAGTTCACGTGTTTGACAAGGGGTTATGATCCTCTTCATTTAATGTAATTTTTTTATAAAAATAATTTATAAAATTAACTAGAAATGATAAGGGATTTAGCCTCGTAAAATCAATTTGCAACAAATTTTTAAACAATTGTAAAATCTCATCTAGAACAATTAAATTAAGATAAAGACACCAGCTTTCTTTAGCGAAAAAATTATTATTATAATTAGTTTCGCGAAAGATATGCTCTAATAAAGAAGATTGAGAATAGAGCGCGAAAGATATGCTCTAATAAAGAAGATTGAGAATAGAGTGGATTTCTTTAATGAGAAATTGTAAACCTAAATAGATAGGAGAGGCACTTATAAGTAACCCTTTTTGAAAAATCACCTTTTTCAAAAAATCACTTTCAAAAATCAGCTTTTTGAGATACATGTTTAGAAGCCACCTTTACACCATGAAGATGAACTAATGTTTCAGCAAACAATGTTATCAACTCCAATATTCCCATAAAACCCCGAACATAAGGAGCCTCTATCTTCACAAATTATTCCACCATAAAAGGAGTCATGGGAAAGATGTTGCAAAGCTCTATTCACATTAACTTGAAAACCACCAATTTGAGAAACTCTTTTAACAACTAGATGAATTTGGAGTTGAACTTTATTCCCGAAATCAGTATATATGTTAGACCAATTTGAAAAAAATAACTCATTTTGATGTCTCCAAACCATCAAAATGATCATGCTAAAATAGTTTCCGAGATTGTGTAGATGATCAACTTGTAGGATAGATCGTAAGCTATGATATCATGAATTTTTTCATACCAAAAATCATTTAGAAAAACCTTATGATTTTAAAGTTTAACGACACACACTGACGTCATTGTCCATGTAAACAAATTAATTAATTTTTAAAAATGGAAAATTCAATCTCTTGAAGTATATAGCAGCCTCCACAAATGCTAAGGAGATCGGAATTTAAGCATCTGTGTTGTATATATATCTATCAATTTAATTTACCCAGTTGAATAATGCCAAAGTATATATATGAATCTAAAGTAATTTATGTTTTAAACTGTCCACGAAAGAATGAGTTGAATAATAAATTTCAGTTTAAAAATCTGAGATCTAACTCACCTGTGTTTGTTGTTAGTCCAATACGGTGATCATCAAACTCCCTTTGTTATCTAATACAAGTTACAAACAACTTTGAATGTGAAATCAATTCTATTTGATAATACTCAAAATATGTAAAACTTTTTAATTTATTTATTTAAAAAATTAGAATCTATAATTTAATTATTTGTATTTTTATGTTTGACCTGTAGTGATAAATCACCTTTTAAATTTAAATAGTATAAATGACATATTATATTGTGATATATTAATTTAGATTAATCTATATATGCAAATTTTTATTTTTGTTTTTAACTTACTTTTTATGTGTTAACATTAATATCAATCTTACGTTCTTCTTGATATACATTTCCCTTTGTTAGTTTTACATAGTTTTTGGAATATATTTAAATAGCTACTAATGATAGTATATATTATTAAATTATAAGTTAATTAGCTGGCACACCATTTGCATGGTAGTTCATACATAAATGTCTAACCAGTTTAATTCATACATGTGCATGCATGGTCGTTCATACATAAATGCCTAATGCCTAACAAGTTTAGTTGCATATTAATATGTTACGGTTTCAGTCAACCAATTATATATATATATATATTGAATTTTATTAATTAATTTTAATTAACTTATACATATATACACGTAATTTTAATTGGCTTTATAACAGCTAAATAATTTTTTTTAAAAGAGAACAATCAGTAACCAATTGATAACATATATAATTTTGAAATTAAATGCATTTTAATTTTAGAAAAATAAAATAATGGTAATATAGCAACGTAGTTAACTATTGAAATCCCTTTTTATTTTAACAATCTCAACTCCTTCCTCTATTCATATATTTCACTTAGACTTGTCATACACTTCCAAAATAAATTTCTAAGTCTATTAAGTAAATTCCAATATCTCTGTAATTTCTTGTGAGCTACTTTCCGTTGAAAAAAAAATGAAACTTTTACTTAAAAATAATATTTATATTAATAAAATTGATGTAATATATTTTTAAAATTTATTTATTTTTAATCGTTAACTTTAAATATAAATACAGAGGTTCCTTCTACTAAAAAAAAAAAATTAAATTGTCGTTAATATCAATCAATCTTGTTTTTCAAATTTCATGAATTTATTCCATTTC
>JBBPBS010001171.1:6826760-6860288 GCA_037974835.1 Cicer judaicum | reverse complement strand
AAAAAAAAAAAACAATTTATAGTGTTTGTAAAATAAAATAAGTATTTTTAAATAATGTCTTGTATTAACATCTTAGATGTTATGGTATCAAAATTAATTTTGATTATCTAAAAATTATGGATTGAAGTTAGAATCAAATTTGCCAACTATGAGAGAAAAACCAAACATATTCAAATTACTTTTGCTCCTCTAAAATCAATTATGGCACCTTTGTAAGTGCAACTAAACATAAACTTTCTCACTTGTTTCTATATAACAATAGTTTTGGTAATTTACTTACTTAATACCAACAAACTATACATATAGTCCTTTAAATTTAACTCAATTGTTATTTAAGTATTTGATATTTATTTTATTTCGATTTAGTTTTTTAAATTACATTTTGTTTGTATTGTCAATCCTTTATCTCAATTTTAACAACAATTAGTTCAATTGAAATTAAGTTTTTAATGATTTGAAACTTTATCAAATATGCAACAATATGTCCCTCATACTAATTTTTCAGAAAGTGTTTATCAAATCTTATAAATGATATATATTTCTAAATTTTGTCTGCAACAATTTAAAAATAAAGTATAACCTTAAAAATAAAGTAATAAAAGTCTATTCATATAATCAATGTCTTAGACAGTCAACTTATTGTGATTCGATTAAATCTTAATATTTAATAACCGTAATTCAAGAAAATGTTCAAACTTAAAGAACTGCATGTGTAATTTAATAATTTTCAAAGGCTAATGGTGTAAAAGAATGACCGATGAGTTGGTAAAAAATAAACTTAAAGTACCTAAGCAAAAATTGAACTAAATTTAAAATACCAAATATATATTTTTGTCTTATTTTTTCCATTGAATTTTTGCACTTATTATTGTTGTGTAGATAAATTATGGAATTTATTTTATACAATAATATTTGTTTCCTATAAAACTTTATATATAGACAAGTTATATATCTATGTACATCTTTGGTGTCATTTTTAGAGTCAAAATTAATTTTAGAGGTTTAAAATATATGATTTGTATATTTTGAATTTAAATATAACCTTACATTGAATTTGATTGTTGAACTCATTTTTATAAATATATTGAAATGTAAACTACTTAATATTCAATTCATTTTCATTTTACAATTTGAATTTAAAGCAAAATCAAACCAATGCTATAAGGTCTTAAAAGGGTTATATAAAACATGATACCCTACCCACCTCACCCTATAAGCATAGTTGCGTAACATTTTTTCCACATAGTTGCATATGACTCAATTTGCAAGAGACCTTTTTTGTCGCTTTAATGTGAAGAGCCAAACTCTTTCGTCTTCAATTTGTTTTTTCCTTTGTTCAAAACCTCAAAGTCTCGTACCGTTCGTGATCACCATATATACCCCAATTGGCATTGGTCAAAATGTCAAATTAACAATACTTTGGACCCATATTATGGTGCACGTGAGGTGAAATTGATATCAAAATGTGTTCCCACTCGTCCATGCAAGCCACTACTACACCTACTATGCAATTTTAGACGACTAAATAGTAAATATATGGTGGGACCATGCTCGTGAACAAATTCAATTCCTTACTTTTTTTTCTTGCACAATTATTTTTCGGTGAATTTCTTGCACGATGATTACATGATATATTTTTTATTCCTTCTTATGATTTTATTTTCAAACTTATAAAATAAACTTAAATATAGATGAGTTGTACATATTAAATTCACCTATATAATTATAATTATTATTATTATTATTATTATTATTAATTGATATCCATATATAAGTGGCAAGCGGTGTATTAACCCAATTATAATTGGACAAAAATAAAAAATGTATAATTTTTAAGAGAAAATCGTCAATCTAAACTAACTACCTTTTTAATTTTAAGGCTAAATGTATACTTTAATTCTTTAAGTTATTTACTTATAATAAATTAGTCTTTTAATTTTGTTTAACAATGTAGTCTTTTAATATGTTAATATTTATTATAACAATTTTGTTATTTATTTATAATAAATTAATCTTTTTTTTTATCCGTTTTTCGTTTCAACTCTATTAGTGTTCTTCAAATTTTTCAACAATATTAATGAGTTTTGAAGTTTCAAACTAAAAATTGCTCAAGAGAAAAATTATGTTTTTGACTATTTTGGTGAAAATATATATTTCAAAACTTCAATTTTGATTCATGAACAACTTAAAGGACTTGTGTACGTAGAAGTCAAAGATATAAATTGCAACCGTATAGGACTAGAGATTGATGACCCTCATTTCTATCTCACATATCCTAGTATCTTAAAGGAGGATGGAGGTCATGAATATATATGTCTCGATATCCTTTTTTCATAACAATGAATCGTAATTTTCTAAGCAATTAATTATTACTTAAAGTATGGATGATTGCTTACTTCTAATGAGCACACATTAATATCTCCATATTCCTATAACAACCATATAACACTAACATAGATTCTAGTTTCGGTTTTCATCTACTATTTTCCAATAACAAAGTGGTCCTACTTTTAATTCGAAAGTGGTCAATTAATAAAAAAACATTAAAGAATGAGAATCGATTAATAAAGATATAAAATATCAATTGTATAAATATAATGAGAGCTTAACATAAAATAGATCCAACGAGGTTCATCTACTTCCTAAACAAAAGAGATTTAGCTCATATTTATGGGAATAGCAACAATGAAATATGTAAAATTACACATAAAGAGGATTGGTTGAATTTTCCCCTTTCTGATTCTCCGAGTAAAATCTTCAATTTCCTTGCTTTCAAAATGTAATAAAAGTAATCTTTGAAATAAATAAATAAATAAATCCTTAAACTTGTTAAAAAAAAAAATACTGTTAGGAGTTTTTATCAATTTGTTACCGATTTTGATAGAAAAATCAGATAATATAAAAGATCTAAAACTATTTTAAATGATAAATCATTTTTAGTAGTTTTTCATAAAAATAATTTTAAATTACAGATATTTATTTTTAAAAAAATGTAATTTTTATTATGATAAACAAATATAAAATAATTTACATTTTTTAAATAATATAAAAAATATAAAAAACCAAAATCACTTTTCTAATAATACGTAAGTAACAGGAAGAAATAACTTTAAAATTAAGGAACTTTGTTTAATACTTTAAGGTTATCATTTTTGAATGGTCTTTTAAATGTAATGGAAATGGGCGAGACATCCACTTCAACTATTTGAAGAAAGAAAAAAAAAACCATTTTTAATAAGACCGAGGGATATAAAAACCATTCTTCTAAAAATCATTTGAGCAATGTATATATCTTTAAATTTGTAGTTTTTCTTATCATTGAGACAGAAAACTCTAATTTTATTTTGTCATATATAAGACCAAGGGATTAATTAATTGCTGACTAACTCGTCCTAAGTTGTATTCTACTCGAATGCTCTCTCTATTTTATTTTATTTTATTTTATTTTTTTTCAGAAAAATAACAACTTGCATGTTTTGAAATATCAGCTGAAAGCAACCCCTTTATTAGTTATATATTTCTTCATTTTCTAAAATAAAAAATGAAGTTCTTATATTCTTTTTCGAATTGATCCACTTGCTGATCCAAATATAATAAAAGTTAAAGCCAATTGGCTCATCGGGGAAGAAGACATATAGCGCCGCCAACACCAATGGATAAAAATAGGGAAAAATCTTACATAACACGTTTAGTATTTTCGTTTTTTGTATGTATAAATAACTATAATATATATTTATTTATTTATTTTTGTAGGAAAATATTAATTTCTTATTATAGAGTTGAAATATCATATGTGGAGGGAAATCAAGAGGGGGTGTGGTTTTTTGAGTTGATGACGCAAAATAGTAACTCTTTCCATATTTAATCTTTTCTCAATGAGATTATATCCTCTATTTGTCTTTTGAATTGGAATATTAATATAACTTATATATTCAATATGAAGCGAGCGTTTATATTGATGTTCTACCCGATTAATAGTCATGAAATAGACTTATCTATATATATTTTAGATGCTATTAATTTAACTATTGATTTCGATTTAAGAGAGTTTGTTGCTTAACAGTCATACTTTAGTGTTTTGTTTTAATTCCATTTTCTCATAATCAAATGGCACATATGGGTGGGTACAAGAGCTAGATAAATATTCATATAATACAAAAATAAAAGCTTTACTTTTCTTACTATCTTTTCAGAAAAATGAATATATATATATATATATATATATATACTAGTATGTGATTAATGAATAAAAATCATAATTTGATGAAAATTTAATAAATTTAGAATATTTAAAATGAGAATTTAATAAAAGGTTAAAAAATATTTATATAAAAAAGTTGTGTTACATTCACATTCAATATTGTAACTTTTCAATTTATCTTATCATATTTTTTAGATAAAAAAAAATTAAAAAAATGATTATGCAATTACTTGATGTCATGACAAGTTGTAATTAAAGATTAGTATGAAATATTTTTTTATTAACAATGTCAGTTATTCAAACTCATTTATTTAAATTTAAAAATAAAGAATTATATTTCTACACGCACATTATTTGTTGTGTGTGTGCATGTAATATAAATATCATATTTATCAAAAACTCATATTTTTTATTTGGGTTAAAGAAATATTTAATCTCTATAAAATTTAAATATTTGTTTTTTTAATTATTTTTTATTAAAAGAAATAAAATTTATTTATTTAAATTGTAAAATACGTTGATACAAGACAATTTTAAATTTGTTAAAATTAAAAGAGATGAATTTGCAAATAACTCGCAACATTTAAGTTAATAACATAAAATGACAACATAATACAAAACAACAATATGTTTATAAATATGATAAAATTCAAATGTCTAAAATAAATATGTCTTCATATTTGTAACGTTGACAACGACAAAGTTATTGACCAAAATTTATAATGGATCAAAGCTACTAAGTCAATCTAAACTAAAAGAGACACTTGATCTAGACGGAAAAACCAAAAAGTTTTACTCTAAAACAAAAAAATAAAAAAGTGTGGCACCAAAAGAACAAAATCACAAAAACAAAAGGTTTAGTTACAATTTTAGTCTTCCTATTTTTAACGATTCTCAAAACTAATATCCCTATTTGTAATGGTATAAGTTTTTATAGGGTCTTATTGTAATTTTATGATTATTAATAATTCAATATCGTAGTATAATATATCACATCATTTAAAATATATCACATAATTATTTTTTAATTAAAAAATGAATGACACAAATCAAAATTGTTGAATTGTAAAATAGTCAAAACAATTTTATAAATTAATAAAGATATAAAAACTAAAACTGCAATTAAAAAAAAACTAAATTTATGTATAATTCATTTATTTATATCAATAAAATGATTTGGAGCGAATATTCTAGATAAAAAAAATATTGTAAAATCACCTCTCTACAGTAGAGGAAGAAAGAGAACGAAAATATGTTATTAGAGAGAGGCGTTTGTCGGTTTGGATTAATTTATAAGCACTCACAACTTATTTATACCTTTGATTTTTAGTTCCTATTAAAGAATTCTTTAACTTTTTAGTTTTAAAAAGATTTTCACTTTCATTTTTAGTCTATATTTTTAAATTAACTCATTTATTTTTTTTAATTTAAGTCATATTTAAGATGTTATAAACATATTTGATACAAAAATTTAGAATAGTTTGACAAAAAAATTACTTAAATATGATTTTTCAAAAATATTTGCTTTAAAATTTATATTTTACAGAAATTTTTAAAATTTTTAGTGTGAGATTTTTATAATATTCTAAAATATCTACAAAAATTTAAATATAAATTGACTTAAGAACATACATAAAATATCAAAATGAAAATCTTTTATAGTGTGTTTTGGTTGGAGGTATATAAAGAAAAATAGAACATATTTTTAAGCTGTGTATTTGATTAATTTTTAAGAAAGGACGGGAGGAGTGAAATCCTTTCTAGAGAGTCCTTTTTATTTTCTCTCTATTTTTTTTTATAAGAAGGGACAAAGAATGAAAGAGAGAGAACCAAAATAATATAATGACAATATAAAATAACTATTCTTCATTTAAATCAAATACAAAATTATTAAAAGTTATTTTCATTTATTCTTTACTCTCTTTTCAATAAAAAATATCACCAATTTTTTTTCTGTTACTCCCATTAGTTAAAAACAAAAAAGTTAAAATACTTGTAAATAACTAAAAGCAATATTTTAAAATTTATTATTAATTATAAATTTATTATTTAATCTTACGTTATTCGAGAGAGGAGATCAAAAATAGACTACAATTAAAAAAGTGATAGGTCGATCCTTGATGCAAAAATATTAAATTTGAATTAATTTTATTAATGTGTGCTGAAAAAGACTAGTCAGCTTTAATTTAAAAAAACAAAAAGAGTAGTGAGCATTGATATTTATTTTATACAATTGTAAGAATATTTTGGAAATTGTTTATTGTGAAGAGAGAAGAGTAGCGAATTGAGAGAATAGAAGAAGAGGGAAATGGATCAGATATTGAACAAGGTGGGCTCTTACTGGTTCAGCAGGAAGGCCAACAAGGAGCTTAACTCTGTCGGTAATGATATCAACGTATGTACCTATTTATAATCCCTAAAACCCCCTTTTTATTTTCTATTCAAATGCCATTTCTTTTTTAATATACAATTCTTTACTTCTGTTAGAGGCTAAAATTTGAAGCTTAATTGTTGATTATTCATGTCAATGAGACTCATACACTCACACATGTTCTTTTCGGATTCGGATTCCATTCGGTAACTTAGTCAAGTAGTTATCGATCTTCACTGTCCAATTTTAATCAATAGTGAAGATCAGTGCCTATTGATCTCGAATTGATAGTCCAGATCAGTTAATGCATGTTTTTTTACTGCAGTAAATCTGGAAATGTCATTTTGGGATCCTCCAAGGATATGAAACTTAATGTGATGATTAAGTTTCATATGGTGTTTTTGTTTTTAACTAAATTTTGGGGGTGGATTGTAAAACTTGGTTTATTAAGAAATTTTGTAGTTGGGAGTGTGAAGGTGAAGGGGAAGATTTAACTAGGTGGTTGAAGCTTTGTGCATCATGTGAATTTGGTGGATCTAACATTGCATCTGATTTTTGTTTGTGTACCAGGACTCTGCGTGTTTAAGCCTACCACTCTAGCGGCTTGGACATGTGGAGCATTGGTACTACGGGAGATAAAAAACGGGTGTATCATAAGTGTTTCATGAATTTTAGTAGGTTTTGTGTTTGAGTTTGACAACAGACATAACAGTATGAATTGGTCGAGTTTGATAACAGTAGGAGTTGGTTGGTTTCTCCGTTGGTGAATACTTGGTGTTCTTTATTGAATACAACTAATGGTGTTTGATAGTTAATTTGGGTTTGTTTTCCAAGTTCTCTTGTTTTTTGACGAGGTATATATTTGACTCAATCTTGGAGAAGGTGGTATGCAAAGAAATGATATTATTCCCCTCTGATTAATTAATCCACTACCATTAGGATTAGTTTTGTAAATTGGTTGTATTTACTTTGGTTTTGAAGAAGATATACTGGATTGGAGTTGCGAAGAGATATTGTCTTTGAATGTGTGAGAAATGTTAATATTTTGCTTCTGTTGTAAGATATTTTAGAGTTTAAAATTTTAAATACAATTTGTAGAAGTGTATTATGCAGCTCTTGGATTGTGGATTACTGACAAGTTTTTGATGCATAAGATGTGGTTTTGGTGAATAGAAAGTAGGAAATCTAAGGTTAAATTTGAGACTTTGGCTTGGGCACAGGATTATGGCTCAATCTCAACATTGAAAAATCAATCAGATGATTTTGTTATAGCGAGGAACGATTTGAAATTAAATAAAAATTGGGCTAAGTGAGGAAAAATATTTTTGTTGGGAATGTGCAGAGGGTAAAGAATAAAGATTCTCTGTAACTTTTGTGTATAGATTGATATCATTTGTGTAATGTCATATTTTTATAAAAACTATGTAACTTGTGTCTATAGATTGATATCATTTGTGTAAGTTATGTTTCTAGTATAGAAAAAATTGTTGCTCAATATGTGATTCAGTAAATAGACGTGTGAGAAGAAATGCGAGTGTTACTGTAAGCTCAAAAATGCTACTATTAATTCTGTAATTATCTCAATGCATGATTAAAATCAGTTTATGTGCTATGGAAAATGTTGAAAAGTTGATTTCATTGCTAAAGTTGAGTGATTGTTTATATTAACTCCTTTCTGTTGGTTTTGATTAGTCACTGTCAAGCAGCATTGAAGGAGGAACCAAATGGTTGGTCAACAAATTAAAAGGTTTGTTTCTCTATTCTCTATAAAATTTCTATGTGTTGCTC
Organism: Cicer judaicum; assembly: GCA_037974835.1. Classification (NCBI taxonomy): domain Eukaryota; kingdom Viridiplantae; phylum Streptophyta; class Magnoliopsida; order Fabales; family Fabaceae; genus Cicer; species Cicer judaicum. Next base: position 6,851,928 of record JBBPBS010001171.1, on the reverse strand, counting down.
AATCAAAAACCGCGTTCTGCACATTGTTATTAAATTGTAGTTATAGCGCTGCGGACTTTGAACTAATTGCTATTGTTCCATAATAGACTATTTAGTAACAAAGTGTTGTCAAATAGTGACAATAGCAGCATTCTAACACTGTAGTATAGCGTAATTTGATCAATCTGCTATTTTCTGTGATTTGCGATTGCCAACGTTGGTCCTGACATATTCTATTTTGATTAATATTAGCGTCTAACATAAAAGAATCGCTTGCAGGAAAGATGCAAAAGCCATTAACGGAGTTGTTGAAGGAGTATGATCTACCAATAGGACTTTTTCCTCGTGATGCAACTAACTATGAATTCAATGAAGAAACAGGAAAGCTTGTTGTTTACATTCCTCAACTGTGTGAAGTAGGCTACAGAGATTCATCGGTGTTGCGTTTCTCGACCAGTGTGTCTGGTTACTTGGAGAAAGGAAAGCTAGCAGAGATAGAAGGTATGAAGACAAAAGTGTTGGTGTGGGTGAAAGTAACTACCATTTCATCTGAGGGATCAAAGCTTCATTTCACTGCTGGCATGAAGAAAACAAGGAAAAGGGATGCATATGAGGTTTCTAGAGATGGTGTAATTATAGATAAATTCTAAAATTCTGATGATGTATTAATATTGATTAACATTAATATCCATGTATTAATAGTTTGATAATGTGTAAAATAATGTTTGTTCTTGTGGACCATTTTGTTAGATTTGAATGTTGGTAAGTTGAACCTCAAGGGAGTTTCAGTGTTTTCTTTTTAAGTATTATTATGTTTTTACATTTGATATCACAAAGCTTTCTAAACTAGTAACGGGAAGGGATTTATTTCTGGTGCAAAAATAAGAAGCAAAAGATTTGCACCAGCCGGGAATCGAACCCGGGTCTGTACCGTGGCAGGGTACTATTCTACCACTAGACCACTGGTGCCTGTTGACAAGAAACTTATTTTATAGCTTAAAACCATAAGGCATGGATGTTTTGAGTAGATAATTGAAAACCTGAATCGCAATGAGTACACTACAGACTGCACAGTACCAACTACCAACACATTACAATTCTTAAACACGTTACAATTTTTAAACACGTATAAGACACTTGTCCTAAATTTTCGAATAATGCCAATCTTCCAACGTGGACCTAACTCAGCACGAGCTCGCCACACGCCCCTTTCACCAAACTATCCTATCCCTCCACGTGTTTCTAATCCAACGGGTCACGCACAATTTCCCACATTCAAAATCCCCAAAACACCCCTCATCACCATTATTTACTCCCTCTATTGATTCATTCATTCATCCACAACACAAGCATTTTTCAATTCTCATGGCTCTTTCTTCTTCTTCTTCTTCTAAAGTTTCATCCTTCTCTGGATTCTCTCTCTCACCTATTTCAGGGAACAATCTTAAGAAACCAACTTTATCATCTTGTTCTTGTTTGAGAGTTAATGAGAAATGGGGAAGCAGAAAATTGAGTATTTGTGGTGCAACAACAGTTCCTTTGAGTGGGGTTATATTTGAACCATTTGAGGAGGTTAAGAAGGATAATCTTGCTGTTCCAATTGTGCCTCAAGTTTCTTTGGCTCGTCACCATTTTTCTGTTGAATGTGAATCTGTAATTAATGAACAGATTAAGTAAGCATTTCCATAATCCTCATTCTGTTTTTTTAATTAATTACTAATTTTTATCCTAATTAGTGTCTTGTCTTGCTCATATAAGGAGATCATGCATTTTATTGTTGCAGTCACATTTTCTTACGCACAAAAGAAGAAAGAAAAAAAAGAGACTACTTTTTTTTTTTCTTTCTCTTTTTAAGAGTAAAGCTAAAACTTTCCTAACCAAATGGTTGGGGTAATTGAGTTTAAGTGGTTAATAAATTCCAATTGAAGTTGAATTGGCCGCAGCATTCGAGTTTGATATTTAACTCAACAATTATTGGTTAAGTTTTACTTATCTCTTTGTTGGAACTTTGTATTATAAGAACTTTCCCTTTTGGAATTGGATGATTAAGAGGAAAAAAAGAAGATAAAACTTTCCTTAATAGAAATGATTAATAATGTATAGAGATCTCTGGTTCTCTATTAAAAAAATAATTTAGTTTATAAGAATCTAAATGTTACTAAATTAGTAGTAATATTTTTGTTTCAAAAACCATTTGACTAAGATTTGAAATTTATTGGGTTCAAGTTAGTAGTTCTTTTTAATGATTAAATAGATTTTTTGTTGATAAAAATTTAGATTTGGAGGCAAACTATCTCGTCTCAAAATATAAACAAAAATGAATAGAACAAATAATTACTTCAAAATTTGAATAAAATCCATCAAATTTCATTGAACACTCCATGCAAGAAGACCTGCAAGAATTTACATTCAAATTTATACATATAGCCTATCTTAGGAGAATTTTTGGATTGCAACCCAAAACAAAGCTCTAGGATCTTATAATTTAGTAAAAAAATATTCTTTTATTAACAAAATTTTCAAGATTTCATTTTTCCTTTTGCATGCATTGTAGATTCTCATTGTTTCTATGCTAAGTGATTTTCCTTTGCAATTGTGTGACAGTGTGGAATACAACGTTTCCTATGTGTACCATTCCATGTTTGCATACTTTGATAGGGATAACGTGGCTCTCAAGGGATTTGCCAAGTATCAAACATAAACTCCAACGCGACTTGTCCCTTTCAATTTTATCTGTTATTTTTCAATCAGGTTTTCAATTTCATGTTGCTGTGATTGTTGAAAACAGGTTCTTCAAGAAATCTAGTAAAGAAGAGAGAGAACATGCTGAAAAGCTTATGAAATATCAGGTTAAGTTAGCTTTGTACTTAACACCTATCTGTTTGACTCAAATTAACTTTGCTAAAGTTCTATTATAATAACTGTATTAGCTCTTATTAACTTGTTTAGAACAATCGTGGTGGAAGAGTTGTACTTCACCCTATCAAGAATGTGCCCTCAGAATTTGAGCATGTGGAAAAAGGGGATGCATTGCATGGTGAGCTTGTTTTTTTGCAGATTTCATCATTTGTGTAGTGTAGCATCGAAACTTCAGATTAAAAGTGTGTTTTGTATACGACACCGACACATAAAGTTATATTCAATTATCAATGTTGTGTCAGGTATCTATGTTTGTGTCAGTGTTTCATAGTTCATCGGCCATCACAGTCTCAAACTTACATGTTTCTGAAGACCTTGATATTGTTTACAGCTTGACACATTATAGTTTTGAATATATGCATTGTGGTTTGCCATATTCAGTAGTTCACACTATTATCTATGGTGATTTTTGCTTTTCTTTTTCTACCTATTGGTTATTTCAGCAATGGAATTAGCTTTGTCCTTGGAGAAGTTAACAAATGAGAAGCTTCTGAATGTGCACAGTGTAAATGCCTCTTTGTCCCTTTAACTTTGTGTTGCAAAATTCTTTAGAAAGTCAGAAATTATTTGATCTGTAGTTGTTAATGCTAATCAATTGAAGATTTGTGAATAATAGGTGGCAGACCGCAACAATGACCGTGAAATGACACACTTCATTGAAAGCGAATTTTTGAGTGAACAGGTAAAAGTTAAAAACTCATTTAAATCATAGTGTTAGAGACTTTGGAATTTAGAAAAAGGAGAAAAAGTTTATTTCACAATGTATGGTTTTTTACAGATTTTTTCACCTTTTTTGAAGAAAAAAAAATCTTTGATCTTCTTGCGTCAACTCAGGAACATAAAAATTGGGTTTTTGAAATAAACTACGAGCCTTTGCTGAAATAATTCTTAACCAGATTTTAGCTTCGAATTTCCAAGTCGGGTTCCGGTCCCTTACCCCTGGAAGTGGATTAAGACAAAAAAATGACTTATGTGTTTGTCAAAAAATATAATTTTCTTTCTTCAGGTTGAAGCAATTAAGAAGATTGCAGAGTATGTGTCTCAATTGAGAAGGGTTGGAAAATGTCATGGTAAGTATATAACTACCATCATTTTTCATATTGGTCCATAAACTTTGCCTTGCACATAACACCTATCAATTAGAATGTTACTTCCTCATTGGTTTCTAGTGAAATTGATGTTTTATGGCTTGTAGGTGTTTGGCACTTTGATCAAATACTACTTCATGAGGAACATGCTGCTTGATCATGAATAGCCTTCTCCTTTTCTAGTCTTTGTTTACATTTGGTCTTTTATGAAGTGCTTGGTTGTTCTGTTGTAGCATTGTTTTTCCGTACAGAGATTGCATAACTTAGAGGAATGTAATTGCTAGTGTCAAATGCAAAAGGTTACAAGCCTTGTGCAGTAGCATATGTTAACTGCTTTTAGTAATCTCTGTCTTCAATAAAAAAAATAGGTTATGTTTATTCTGTTTTAAAGTACATAAATGTGAACCTTCTTCATCAATATTTCGTCGGTTTAAAATCTAAATGGAACTGAACTTGGATACCTTAAACAAGGTTTCGTGTTTGAACTTTGTGGATGAAAAAACCTTGTAGGGAGGAAAGACTACACTAAAAGTGGTCAGTCAGATTTAGAATTGTTTGTGGAAATGCAATGATTAAAAATTATAGAAACAAAATCAAGACTCCAAATATCAGATACTGGTTTTTACATGAGACTCAAATTTGAACTCTGATCATTCACTTTCACTTCCTATCTATGTAACAAAATTAATGATCTGATAGAAATTGAGTATGAAGGAATGAAGTTGACAACAACAGTGTCACAAGACATGATGCAAATTTTGAGTCCCCTTTTCTTTCTATTCTTATCCATCATTCTTTAATGTAAAATCTAGGACCATCCAAAAAGAAAAATTCACGTTGGCCTGAAACAGATCACCCAATAGGAAGAAGACATATTGGTCCTTTTCTTCTTGCAATGTTTAGGAGATGAAGATTCAATCATTTTCCACATAACTTGAATATCTGCATATTCTCTACATGACTCCATGTCTTTATAAAGACTAACAAGTCCATTTCTGTGTCCTGCATATACCCAACACAATAAATAAACAAAGGATCAAGGACAAACATACACATGTCTTAAGTTATTTCTGTAAACTCTTAATCTATTTACTTCTTATATAGTTAAGAATTGGTGTTTCCATAAACTCTTTTAATCTATTTACATCTTATATAGAGTTGGTGATGACATGCCTATATCTCTATGTTTACATATATATTTCACTATTTATCTATAAACAATGGAGTCATAACTCATAAGCACCTTGCTACTTACCTTGAGATTTGATCCTGAAGTTTGAATTCACTTTACTAAGGATACTCTTAGTAAGGCTTTTGAAACACCTCCAAAACTTCAAGCTCCCCATGTTTCAAAAGCAGATATCTTTTTCTTCCTTGCAGCCTCCTTTTTAAATGTGGCTTCAAGCAAAACAACAAGATGAATCATGCCAATGAAGAAAGAAACAAAAAACAAGACAAGGCCTTTTATGTACTTTTTGTTCCTCCCATTTGGCAAAAAAATGTTCAAACAAATTTCTTAAATATTTGTTTTTGTCTACGTGGTAAAAGAATTTGATTTTATAACTCAAGGGATGAAATTCAAATTTCATCGAATATTCATCTAAAATAGCTACAAGTGCAACTTTAATTAATATAATAATGTAACCCTTTTCCATCTTTTTTTAAAAATTTGATACCACGTTTAAAATTTTGGTCTAGCTTAAATTTATCACTAGAAATAGTGAGTGAGAGGAAATTTATTTGGATTTTGATTTTCCTACTTATTCTTCTAACGAATATTCTCAATTTGATTGCATCTAATAATGAGAATAGTGTAGTATGGGCCCCTGGTATAGCGGTTGGTTGGTTTATCTTTCAGTGCCTTTGTGTTTGTATTTGCACTTCTCTATAGTTATATGCATTAAATTATTAAATTAAAGATTTATTATGGCACGTAAGAAACTTATCATTCAGAGTCTTATAATATTGTAAGCTAAGGTATTCTGATTGGTAATAAGCCATTGAAATGTGATTATTAATGTTGGAACCTGGAAGGAGACTTTGGATTCTATTTCAATCACTTTCTGAACTTACATAAATCGTTTGAGTTCATTTTAAAACCTAGATTGGGGCATTTTTTGGAATAATCAATTTAGAGATTTTTTAAGTTGTTTATTTCAACTTTTTTTCTGTAAAAAAAAAATTGTTTATTTGAACATTTTAAGAATAATGGTATGTTTCATTATACAATGAATATTGACCGGCGGTTATTTTATCAAGATTTGAGTGAAAATAAGTCGAATTTGTTTAGAAGAATCTACGGTATAACATACATCAAATTCAAATTAAAATATTTATTTTTAATAGACAAAGTTAAATACTCTTTTAAAAGTCTATTTATTTTAAAAAGAATATAAACCACAAAAAAAAACATTTTAATTTTATTAAACGTACTTATTTTTTATTTTGAACTTTGTGTTAAATTATAAGTTTATTAAGATTTTAGTAATTTAGCATATTAATCTATATTAAGTTTTGACATAATACTTTAGAGTTTCATTGACTTATTAATTCGTTTATTTAAATATTGATTACTCGTTTAAAAAAGCTAAAATGAAGGTTATAATTTAATTTTAACAGATTTTATAGATAAGAATATTTTTTGAGAATAATTTAGATAAACTACTAAGGTAAAAAATTTCACATTGCAAACCAATCACAAACCATCATTTATATGACTTTTAAATTAAATATTATGAAAATCAAACTTTTGTAAAAATCAACCGATTATATCTGACAATGTAAACAATCTTTATACTATTAATGTATATGAATTGATTTTTTTTAAATAATGTTATTATGAACAAACAAATTAACTTCTACTTCACATAGAGATCTTTAAAAAATAATCTCTACAATTTTTTTTAATCACATTATTAATCTTAAACAAATAAGCCTTAAAATAAGTTGAGGGGTGCTTCATATTTTTATAGGTTTTCAAGTACCTAGGTGAAGCATGAAAATTAAATTGTTTTGGGACTTTAACTAGAGAACAAGTGTTTGAATAAATAAGCAAAAAAAAAAAACGAGAATTTGTACTTCACTATTTTTCACTTATTCTTTACAAGTGCTTGAGAGATATACCGACCATCTTTCTTAAAACTTAAGTCTCATTGTATGTTAGATTAGTGGCTGATTAAGGATTGAATAAAAGATAATTTTGGGTTAAGTAACCTACTTAAGCATGAGCTTTGGAGGCTTAAATATGGGGAACAAGACTGTGGCTTCATCATCAAGACATTGAATGAATAAACATCAATAGTTAAAATTGTGATTCGATCCCTTTGTCCAAAAGGAAAGTCCCAAGATTCATGGTTATGGTTATCCTTCAAGTTGTATGATGACAGTAGCCAAAAGACCAGAACACCCTCCAACACTATTTTTAGGTAACAAACTGAACAATTACATGAAAAAATCTAAGATTTGTTAACGTGCTCTAAATTTCATTAACAATGCACGAGTTTCCATACCTCATCACCACAGGAACAATCAAAAGCTGAAGTTCATACGCATTACAACTTACAAGACTCAAAGCAGAACCATTTAAACAAAATAGTTGATGAGACTAAGATTTCTCTAATGAATCGGAATTACAATAAAAAATCCATAATATTAGAATCATCATATCATACTCATAATTGTAATACAATTGGAAGACAGAATTTAGTACAAGAAATGTTGTCCAACATGGAAATGGTGCCTCACCATGTCTAGTTCAAAATTGTGATGTTGCATTAAAAACAAAACTAATCTCATATTAGCCACAAATCGGTCTCAGATCCATTCCCATGGATACCAGAGGATTAAAATAAAAAATCAGTCTCAAACAATCTAAATGGCTAAATTGTCCAACAATATATATGTAATCAGATTTAAGCAGCTGCCACCTGTTGAGCAGCAATCCGCTTTCTAGCCTCCTCAATGACAGTCAATTTGATACCGCGGCCTTTGGGAAGAGACACCCAAGGCTTTGTACCTTTGCCAATAGTGAAGACATTACTCAACCTGGTTGCAAACTCATTACCAGTGGCATCCTGGACGTGAACGGTCTCAAAAGTTCCCTTGTGCTTCTCCCTGTTCTTAATGACACCAACACGGCCTCTGTTCCTCCCACCAGTAACCATAACAACATTCCCGACATCAAATTTGATGAAATCGGCTATTTTGTTTTGTTCCAAGTCTAGTTTGATTGTGTCATTGGCCTTAATCAGGGGATCAGGGTAGCGGATGGTACGTCCATCATAGGTGTTCAGATATGGTATCCCTTTCTGCCCAAACTGAACAGATCGTACCTTGCAAAGCTTAAACTGCAAAAGGTACAGACTGTAACATGAAAAACCACAATACAGTAGGCTATGGCATCATCTAGATCATATTAAAATAACCAATATGAAACAGTTTAACTCTATAAGAAGAAATCAGGGATATTATGAAGGATTAGAATTTAGACCAACCTTTGCCTCATCATCCCTTACAGAGTGGAGACGGAATCGTCCCTTTGTGTCATAGAGAAGACGGAAATTTTCATTAGTCTTGGGGATAGACACAACATCTAAAAGTGGCAACAGAATGAGATTAGAGCAAGACAGTCTATAATGAAAATTAGAATCATAAACCTGCTTACTTATATTGTATAATACAACATTCTCAAAAAGAAAAGACAATTGCAAATTGCAAGCATCTAATGCTCTTACCCATAAAACCAGCAGGATATGTCTTATCTGTCCTAACTTTGCTATCAACTAAAACATGTCGCTGCATTAAGATGGCAATTACTTCTCTATATGTGAGAGCATATTTTAGTTTGTTTCGCAGGATAAGAATCAAAGGCAGGCACTCCCTTGATTTGTGTGGTCCAGATGATGGCTTTGGTGCCTGTGCAATAAAGAAATTCAATGCATGAGTTCAAAAGGAATATTAAATTTAAAAAACAATACTAACAACAAAAAGCAACAGAATGATGTTCATACAAAGGCACCACCAAGCTTATCAAGCATCCAATGTTTTGGAGCATTGAGCCTCTTCAAATGTTTCTTCAACCCTCTTGCCTGAAATACATGACAAACAAATAATTAGATCAGGCTTAAAACATTCAAGATATCCTTCATTCTACATACTACATATTCTACAAATAAAGATAAAAATAAAGTTAATATATCATACACAGTTCCAAGAACACAAAAGATAAGATATGCAAAATAAAGCAGATAAAAGCATGGCAAACAATAAGCCAACTCTCAATTCATCAAACCTAGATTGACCCAAAAAGGCAGGTTGAGTCTGTCATTGTCTTGAGTGATACTCCAACTGAGAAAACTAAACAACTGAACTAAGCGATGAACCCAAGAATGAACAGCTAAAAATTTAACAATGTATGTCTACAAATAACTCAAAAGGGTTACGGTAAATAACCATATATCATGAATGTGAATGTTTGGGTGAACCTGTCCGCAGGATAATGCAGTTATAGACTTATCGCTGTGAATTGGTTCAATCTCTCTCGCAATTGAATTACCAGTGAATAACATCAGAAAAATAAGCACATAATCCATTTTATTTTATGTTGTTAACTAAATGTGAAACACATATTGAATAATTTGCAATTGCATTGACTGAGACAATACTAAACACAAATACATCAGATAATGAAAAATCAAGAAGAACCAGTGGACTAAGCCGGAGTGAAAGCAAATATTACGATGATGAAAAAATAGAAAATATTAGAGGAATAGGGCGCCACAAATAAGAGAACTAAATGCAAAAAGATATAAAGTGGTGATTTGAAACACTAACCATGTTGGCGAATTGTAAAAAGAGACGAGCAAAGTTGCTGCGCCTCTTGAGTTTTGATCGCTGTGTGCGTGTTCTGTGAGAAAGAAGATACTACGTGACGAAGAAATTAAAAACCCTAGTTGAGTTTCTTATATATACGAATACGAAATCTGTCGCCATTTCATTGTCATTACAAGAAGATACTATTATGTTATGGGCTTCCTGGGTCGGGCCTCTGTTATATTGCAATTAGAACTTTCTATTTGCACCGCATTTTTTCTAAAACATGAGAGAAGTTGAAATACAAAATTAGACATCCTTTTTGGGTTGTCATTATTTTTGTGGATAATCCTAAGAGGTTCAAACTAAAAAAAATATATTTAAAATAATCCTGTGCTTTTTAAATATACATTATATGTAAAAAAAAAATAGTATGAAACATCTTAATTTTTTTCGGAAGTTGTTTTCTTTAGCTTCTTCACAAATATTAATATAAAGTCTTTTTTTTTTAAGAGACCGATAAAGTATTTTTAAATAATTGAACACTTAAAAACTTATTTCAATTGAAAATTTCTCATAATGAAACTCATGAGTCCAATTAAAAATATATTAAAAAATATGCTCAGGAGCTTCCATCCAACTGAAATCAACAAATCATTAAAAAATTAAAAAAATCGATAATTTATATTTTTTTTTTAAATGTCATTGTCGATAGTCAATAGAATTTTTAACACCAATGTACACTATACCCTTAACATATTTATTTTAACCCAACAAAATTATTATATTTATTTTTGCTTTTTATAAAATTACGGTCTTTCAAATTTAGTCTTATAAAAAAATATTCATTTTTAGTTCCTCTTTTTATAAAAATAGGATGATTTAGTTTCTCTATAGGGACTAAATATACTTTTTTTTTATAGATATTTTATAGTGACTAAAACATTTTTAACCCAAAAATATAATATATTTGCATATATTGATAGTATTTTTAAGATTTTATGGAGAATACTTTAATTTTGATATCAAAGTTTAAAAAAAAAAAAAATAGGTAACATAGGAGGGGAAGGATTGCAGCTAAATGTTGTGACATATCGGGTATCAAATTTAAGTATATAAAATGCATGGATTAAGGAAGTTAAGGTTTGTTGTTAGTTGGTGTTAGTTGAATATGATGATAGTGTTTTGGAGCACATAGGCCAACATGAAGCTTTGATTGTGAGGGACAGGTCCAAGTCTGGGAGTATTACTGGTATGCCCACTGGCCACTGCATAATTATGCAGTCCATTTCAAAATTGAAATATTGAATTATTCGGTATACTTGTATTGTCAAAGGCATTTGAACTATTTGTATCCTCCCACATCTTGTGCTTGTGGACTTAATCTTAATGAAATGCTCTTTTTGCCTATGAAAAAGAAAATTAATTTGAAAGTTTTTTTTTTTTAGTTTGAACATTATAAATGTAGGAGTGAGTTGAGTTTTTCATAAGGATTGTAATGTGAAACAATATTGTCTATGTGTGCCACGGTTCTTCATGACATGATTCTTTTTGACAATCAATTTACATAAATTACAAAGTTGAGGACACTAACAATCTACTGTGCAAGGCACAAATTCATTACAAGGGAACACTATTTACTTTCCTTTATTTTGCTGCACCTCCTCCCCATCCAAAAGAATGTTTATGTTTCTTTTGTTTCTTATAAAAAATTGATTGATTTTTCAGAGATTCTACAATGAACCAAACTAAAGTATATATTTTCGAGAAGATTTGAAGAAAATGCATGTAGGTTTGTGCATTAAATGTTTTTTTTTTCACTCCGGGGCTTGAAAATTGAAGAAAAAGAATGGAAAAAACCCCTCTGGGGTTAGAGTAAAAGTAGCAAGGGGATTGAAACGTACATAGCTTGTTACCTCTTCTTAATCAAGGGATTCAATTGTTTTGCATTTTGAATATTTAGAGGTTTTAGATGACACCAAGTTACTGCAACAAATACATTTGAAAAATTCACTCACAGGACCTACTCTTCTTAGTTCTTAGGATTCATAGAGACCTCACAGGTTGATAAAATGTACTTTCTATACAAAGTAACATATGCAGACATTAAGCCTCCCAGACTAAGGCATTTCAACAAAGTATACAAATATCCCTAGAAACAGAACACGTAAAACTGAATTTAAAGTTAAAAACAGATATCATTCTCATTGTGATGGGGGCTTCTCCTTTCTAAGCTCCTTGACAACAGCAGCAAGTGCTTCAGGATTGACCCCAAGATCACATAGTGCAATTAGGATAGAAAGAGAATGTCGGTCTAACCCCGTGTTGAGAATATTAGACATGTGAAATGCCAAGTCCAAAGATTCTCTGGCACTTCTCGCAGCTTCTGGATCCATGCTTAAACCTGAGTGAGGAGATGTTTAATACATCAGAATTGCAAAGAAGTTAACATGGCAAGAAATGAATTACTACAGAAAAAATAAATCAAGAACTTATAGAAGACCTAGCTGGTTCAAAGTCATAGATAATATCAGTGGAATAAATCATCAAACTTGTTCCTCTAACCTATAACTTTCACTCTCTTCTATTTTGTCTCTGGAATATATAAAATATAACAAGTAGTTCCTAAACTATTTTAATTCATCAAGTTAGTCCCTACACTATCATTCTCTATCATAATTTTAAAGCAATTGATGGACTAACTTGATGGATTAATAACATTTTAGCAACTACTATAGTTTTAGATACTAAATTGAAGGTTTACCGAAAGAAATTGAGTTAAAGCAAACACAATATAGTGAAGAAATTGGTTCCCAGAAATTAATAGATGCATAGAATTAAGATTCACATCATCAACATAAAGCAAGTAATCATTCAGAAAATGAGAATGTGTATCAAGATTTTCAAGACCGATCACAACAATAATCCCAACCAAAAAAGTTTAAATTCGCAGCATCCAGAGAATCAATCAAACGAAACATTATCGTAGAATGGGTTATATGCAGAAAAAGTATGGAAGAGCAAACAAATCAACAAAAAATACAAGAAATACCTGAGTTCAACACGATAAAGTAGGAAGAGGCACGGTGGATCTGTCGCTAGGGTTCAAAGAGGAATCGCATAAGCTGTTCTGATATTCTCTCCCAAAACTTCCACAATTACTATTTCTTTTTCAATATGTTTAAGAATTGACAAAAAGGCAAATATCAATCAAAATGCTAATTCAATTTTTTAATCTAAAATGTGAACAATTAAACTCTATACTCAGCAAATGTAATAGGATTCAGTACTGTAATTAGGCGACATAATTACAAATCACGACCTTCAGATCTAAATTAATGGCAGAGAGTGTTCTGTGAGGTTCTCAAGTACGTGAGAAAGAAACTAAATTATGTAGTTGAGTTTCTTATGTAAACGAATACGAAATCCATCGCCATTTCACTGTTATCAGAAGAAGATACTAGTTATGGGCTTCCTGGGTCGGGCCTCTGTTATTGCAATAGAACTTTCTATTTGCACCCCATTTTTCTAAAACATGACAGAAGTTGAAATACAAAATTAGAGACATCCTTTTTGGTTTGTCATTATTTTTGTGGATAAGAGCTGATGGATTGCATTTGGAACTCTTTTACCTTATGTATGATTACATAACTCTTTTTTTATTTAATAGTCCACATAATTGTTGCATCATATATCAGAGATATCACGTGTAGATGATTCATACGCGTTATCTTCTAAATGAAATTTGATAATTTGAAATTCAATCTACTAAGGTAAATGAGATTCAATGTGTCCTGATTGAGGTGTCTGTGAATTATAAGCGTTTAATATTGCTTTGTTAGGAAAATATGGCTAAAGGTTAACAGTGTATCAAGGTTGGTTGTGGTATAAAGTATTACGCCTAAATTTGGTTTAGATGAGGGCAAGGAGTTTGTCTATATGTGCGGAGAGATTGACAAACAGTTTTCGAATAATCTTGTTGAGGAGGTGAGTGATGGTAGGTCTACTTCATTTTGTAAGTCTTATTATTGATAAAGATGTTGAAGTAGCAATATCAATCACAAGAAATCAACGTTTGAATTGTGATCTTTTTTTAAATTTAATTTTTGTGCTTAACTTTAATTAACTCAAGCATAATATTGGTTGAAATAAGTTAATCTCCAAAATATTCTAGATGTGTTAGTTTAAATAAGTCAATTCGGTTTTATAAATAAGTTAAATGTGATTAAGGAGTATAAAATAGATATAGAAAAGGAGTAAGAAGATTATGTAAGGATGTATCCTGATTCACTCAAAGTGGACTATGCCCAGTCCTCAAAATTTATGAGATTTTTCACTAATGTGATCAACACAAGAACATTTTGCATTGCACTATCTTTCTTGATTACACTTTGATCAATTACAACATTCACAATTCAGTCTTGAAATTAGTTTCTACAGTCATCTTTCATCCCCAAAAGGATTTTACAAGTACCTTTCAAACAAGAAAATATTTTTACAATACACTCAATCTAACTTAAGAGATATACTTGAGTTACATAATGATGTATATGATAAAAGTGTGTGAGATCTAAAAACTTCTCAACTCTTTTTTGAGATTGATTAACAACAAGAGTTCAGTAAGATGATCTCTGAATATAGTGAGAGAACTATAGTTTTTCTTAAGATACGAGTTTTGCAAATTTAGCTTAAATGATCGAGTGAAGATTGATTGCTTTTGAAACTTTTGTCTTTGTCTTATGATTGACCTCCTTTTATAGATAAAGAGATGTTTGAAAACTCAAATAAAATTGAATATAGTTGTTAGATACATTAGCCAAGTGTCAGTTCTATTCTAAAATAATTAAACACATGTTTGTATTAATGTCCAAAATGTTCTGGATCAACCCATAACATTATTTCTTTCGAGTTTGAAGGAAAACGTGTGAGAATGATTTGTCAAATGTCAGTTGTAACTATGTGTGATGAGAATCATGCATAGCTTTCTGCAAAAATAGTTCTAGTACAATGCACTTGTGTCCATTTTCCCTTGCTCATAACTCATTAATCTAGAGATTGGAGATCAATATCGAGATTAGTTTTCATCTTTTGGACCGTCAAATCAAGTCATGTAATTGATTATTGAATCTCAGCAGCCTTATATGCGATTTTGATATTCCTAACTTATAGTTTGGAACTCCCTAACTGATTTGTCATGACTTTATTGTGGATAACTAAAATGTTTTTCTAATCATTGTCCAAACAACCAGAATAGTCTACAACCATTCTTCCATCAATATGATTTGATATTCCTTTGAGAAATCTTCTAAACCATTTCATACTTCATAAAATTGTATGCTTGTCTTGATGTATATATGAGACGGGTCTGTAATTTGATATTCCATTGAAGTTATCATTTTTCTCGCGGAAGCTGTTTAATGATAGGTTGTCCACAAAATTCAATTTCGTTCAGTTCAATGTGTTGTCTACAGAGGTTCAAACGTGTGTTGGTGGATGTAGTATTGTGGAAACAACACAACATTTATTCATAGAGTCCCCCTTATTTGGAAAAGTCTGGTTGATAGTTTTGAATTGGTTTGATGTTTATGCAACTTTTCCTAATCAGATTAGGTTTGACGCTCATTTTTTCTCTAGCTTATTCAATAAAAGTCTGTAACTCCAATGAGAACGACGATGGAAATAGAAGGCTCTGAAATTGAGTTCCTAAAAGATAACGAATAATATGAAGAACAACTTCCCAATATACAATAGTGGGAGATATAACAAATTGATTGACAACATAAGAAATATCAGATCTAGTAATCGTATGATATAGTAAAGGAACGTCAACTGATGGAACATATTTCACATTCAACTCAAAATAAACATTTGTTGCTCTAGTATCAGAAAGACGGGCATGTGTCAAGAATGTTGACAATGTACTTGGATTGAGAAGGAATGTAGTCTCTAGGAGAGTAGGCAACTTCAATCCCCAAAAAATAGCGAAGAGTTCACAAGTCGTTCATCTCAAACTGCCTGGCTAACTGCAATTTCAACTCATTGATTCCACTAACATCATCACATGTAATAATCATATCATCAATATAAAAATATAGTATAATATGACTATAA
This sequence comes from Cicer judaicum, assembly GCA_037974835.1. Taxonomy (NCBI): domain Eukaryota; kingdom Viridiplantae; phylum Streptophyta; class Magnoliopsida; order Fabales; family Fabaceae; genus Cicer; species Cicer judaicum. The sequence continues at coordinate 6,836,020 of JBBPBS010001171.1, read as the reverse complement.
GTGGTAGACCTTATAAACAATAGAAAATCATGTTCATTAGAGCGAAAATCAAGATAAGTGATGACAATAGAAAATTTCTCAAATCAAGTTCGAGGAGCCTGTTTAAGACCATACAGAACTTTTTTAACTTACACATTTTCCTCTGATTATGAGAAACTCCTTGCGGAGGGACTATATAGAATTCTTCATGAAGTTCACCATTTAGAAAGACATTTTTGACATCCATTCGAGAAATATGTCATTGACGAATAGATTCAACTACAATAAAAGTACGGATATTGGTCATCTTGGCTACAAGAGAAAAAATTTATTCATAATGCATATCATATTGTTGAGAGAATCCTTTAGCAACAAGACGTTTTTTATAGCGCTCAACTGACTCATCAGACTTAGTTTTGATCTTGTATACCCAATGACCCAATAACACACTTTTTAGGAGGGAAAGGTATTAATTTCCAAGTATTTGTTTTGTGCAATGCATATATTTCTTCTTCGATAGTTTGTTGCCAATGAGGATCAAGAATAATATCTTTATAGGAAGATGACTTAGACAAACTGTGAATAGAGGTTAAGAAAGAAAGAAACAAAGTTGTGTAAGTGGAATAGATAAAATTAAGTAACTGAGTAGAGTTATGACGACGAGAGGGGTAACGAGGAGGTAGAGATGGAGGATCAACAATCGCATGAGGTGGTTGAACAACTGAGGGGACGAGAGGGATGTCATCATGTGGAGTAGTAGTAGTTATCATACAATTCTCAACATTATAATCACTAGAAGCATTATAATTAGAACCAAACATATCAATATGAGTTAGTTATGAACTCTTAGTAATATGAGAATTAGAGGAAACATAACAAAAAGGGATGCGTTCAAGAAAAACAACATTATGAGAAACATATAATAAACCCAACAATAATGAGAGTAATCATTAATAAATGAAACATAATATCTAGATCCACCTTTGGTGAAAATTGGTAATTGACCCCAAAGTGTTGGACCATAATATAATATCTAGATCCACTAAGTGTTGGACCACGTTATAATAAATCCCAAAATCAATCAAAGCTCTTTAATACTATGTTAACAATGATAAACATAGAAGGGAGAATATGAAGAGAATAGGACGAGAAAGAACGCATTAGGGTTTCATAAACCAAATGAACAAAAACTTAGTGTGATTGAGTTACAATAAATATATAAAAAAAAATAGAAAAATCTAAAATACCCTTTTTACTAATATATAATAATATTATTTAAAAGATATAATACATTTAAAGGTGATAAAATAAAAACTTAGATATAAATCGAGATTATAACTCACCTTGTTATTATATAAAAAGATAATTACAAAATTATGAATTAAATAGGACGACCTTTTTTATTTAAAAGAGTGTGGCTTTGTGTTGTCATATTATATATTTCAGCACTTTAGAAAGGTGATTGGAACAAAGCTAACAAAGGGGTGGCAAGACAACAAGGAAAATTCTGATTTTTATTTTGGTGAAGCAGTTGTAATGTGCAAATTATTGAGGTAATGCAGGACGAAATTATATCTGCAGTTTTGTATGTCTTTCATATTAACTGGAGCTCATTTTTGTTACATATAAACTAGAAAGATTTTCTATAGATGATGATAGACTGCATTACTTGGATATAACATAGTATTAATTACTATTTGCTACTCCATTGTGCATAGTTATATATTACCATTTATATATGGAACAATGTTTCTTCCGATATATGTAGACACACATTGTCTTTAGAACATTCATTCATAGTTTGGCAAGGAAAATAACAGTAGATGAATATGAGACTAGTAAATCCATAAGAAAAAACCTGCAAGAATATACTTGCCAAGAGCAATGCTTTCATTATTTACACATCTTAACATTAACTGAATCCTTTGTTTAGGATCAACACTGCATGCTTTAAAGAAGAAGAAAAATCATGTACAATGAAATAGACGTCCTTGAAGAGAAAGAAAAAAAAAGGTTTGCAGGGAATGTTGTGGTTGATGCAGTCTGGCCTTGATATAATAAGAAGTAGGTGTCAACATAGTGGAATTACCATAAACTTGGTACAAACCAGACAGGATCAGGAGCAGAACAATGATTTGATGTTTTCAAAGGAAAGTATTTGATGCTGCTATCATTCAAACAAAACATCCCCAACTTCAAACCTAACCATGGATTCACAATACATTTTAAAATAAAACCAAAATAGATGCTATTCCCTCTAATTAACTCTTTACTGTAATTAAGTTTATCCCTTGACATTACCATGCTCTTGCAACTACTAACAAAAGCTACTCTATCATCCAAACTCACACTCTGCCACCCAATAGGCTCCTTGTTCATGTCCAGCTTGTACACTTCAATTGTGGTAACCTCAGGTGGCTCAACATATGTTAGGACATAATTATGTAGAGTTGTGTACTCCACGTTACAAATCATGTAAATCAAGTATAACTCTCTTGACACTTCATCTTTGGCTAGATAACATATAGTGTGATCGATTTCGATACAATGGTTACCACTGATACTTGATACTAGTGGCCTCAATTTTGGAAGCTTAGCCAACATTTCAGCCTTTGGAGGTCCATTAGTGGAGTCTTTGAGATCATAAACCAATAATATGGATTGTGAGGTTTTGTCAGTTGTTACATACAATTTTGTACCAATAATTTCCACCTCCACAAAATAAATCCCTGAATCCTTATCTGGCTCAATTATAGTCCATGAGTTGTCAAAGGGTTTATAAATTGCAATGTGACAAAAATCATCCAAAAGACCAGCTAAATAACAATCTGAACCTGGTTTGGAAGAGGCCACCATTTTTTCCACATATAATAAAGAGTTGGATGGAAAATACAACTTTGATGGTATCATGATTCTAACATTAGTCACTGGATTCAAGAAGAAAAATGTCGCAAAACCTTCTACAGTATAAACTGTATAGTCTCCCATAATCAACCATCCTTCAAATGAACCATGACAAAACTGAGCGCGCTTGAGCAGTTGCGTTTTGGGGCGATGTAAACTTTCTGTACTCAAACTGTAAAACGTTGAATCTTCATTTCGTAGTAAAACTAGTGGCAGTTCAGTTAAAGAGTGGCAATTATATTTTGCAATGACATTAGAAACTGATATCCACCAAGGAAAGCATATTGCTTTCATTGCAAGATACTCTCTATGGGGCAAATGCTTCATAATTTGTTCCAATATATCAACTGGTAGATTTTTCCATATGCTGTTTTGCTCCATCTTGTAACTTTCACTAAGCTTTCTTTGTTTGCTGTTATTATCTTTAAGATTGAAAACTTTTCTGTTACAATAAAAAAAAATGTGGAAGCAAATACTTCATTAGAACATATAATCACCATCTTCACCCTTTTATTTATTTAATTTAAAAATAATAAACATAAATCTATATATCATCTATATTATTATGTCGGTCCTAACAAAGAGTTAAGAAAGAAACGCGCGCCAAAATCAGTTTCGCAGAAAAATTCAGAAATTGATAAACGATGATAGAAAATAACATGTAAACTAACCAGAGATTCAAAACGCGGGTAAAAGAAAACGTAAAACACAGCAGCAGAAAAAGTTGAGTGAATGAGAAAGCAATAGATAAATTAATTAACAAGAAAGAAATGTGCTCACAAGAATAATTGTAAGAAGCTCGACTTGACTATGAATGAAATAATCTGAATTTGATTAAAAATAGAGAACCTTCTTTTCTTTTGATTCTTTCCCCTTTTTATATATTATGAACAATTAATAAAGAACTCAAACTTTCACATTCTCATTTTTCTTGCTTCTCTCTTCTTTTTCACAATTTTTACTTAAAAGAAGAAGCAGAAAGAAAATCGTCAACTGTTCGTTGGTTCTTCCCCACCCGTTACAACACTTTAATTATAGTATATTTTTCGCTTAAAATGAAGGAAAATAATAACGAAATTGCCAGAAAATAATTAAGACCAAAATTGTATATTTACATTTAAAAAGAGTATGAATAATTTAGTCGTTATTTAATAAAAACTTACTGCATAAATAAACGTATAATTAATATTTAAAAACTCACGTGTACTTACAAATTTATTTGCGCGCTATATTTTTATTGAATATTAAATAAATTATTTATAATATTTTTAAGATAACCTTAAAAAAAGCTATGTAAATTAATGGGAATCAAGGCTTCATTTTAGCTAATTTTTTTCCATTGGTCTGATGGAAGTATCTTCTTTTTTTTTGGTCGACTTCTAATGGAAGTATCTAATAGGTTTAGGGTTAATTTAGATATAGGAAAACTACCAATTTAGTCACGATTCTTGATTTAAATACTGACAAGAGAATAAAAAATAAATTAAATTAAATTAATAACTAAGAAAGTTATTTACATAAAAAATTACAAATATTTTTGTAGTCAATCAAATAAATTATTAATTAACTAATGTAATCAATTAATCAATTAAGATATCTAATATATTCTTTCAAGTTTGAATGTGTTTATTACACTTGAACTTGGAAAATGTCAAGAAAAAAATATAAAAAAAAACATTGATTACAAAGAATATAAAATGTCAAAATACTAAACGATTATTGAAATATCAAAAAATAAATTGGTCAAAAGATTTTTTTAGAAGATTTAATCTTCACTTGAAATAAGAACAAGAAATATTATAATGCAATTTTACTTTTTTTTTTTTGTAATAGACATTGAATCGAGTCTACACCTCAATGCAAGATATTTATTTGTCTTTTTTTATTTTGAAGAAAATCTCTTGCATAACTTCTTGATCATTGCTTTGGACTTCTAATTGAAGAAAAAATAAATTATCTTGGAATTTAAGAGGATCATGTTGATAACCGAGAGGGTTGTTTACATCAAGAAACGTTAACACAACATCTCAACCTAAAACTTTAAAATAATAGGTATACAACTCACTTATCTTATATATCTAACATTTACCATGTTCATAATCGACGTTAGACTTAACCACTTACACTTGTAGCCAACAACCTCCCCCTCAAGTGTGATTCTCTAACATCTTATACTTGTTTCGCTTTTATTAGTAACATGTCTCTTGAATACACCGCCAAGAAGACTTTCAATATTAGAATCCCATATGAGGATCCACTTCTACTCTCCCACTAAGTCGAATCGAGTTCTAATACCAGTTGTTGGAAAAATAAACAAACATAAAAAATTAAATAACAATCAAAACACAAGAAAATAATGTGAAAACTCCAAATCCAGATAAAACAATGAACGTTGACTAATGACATCCAGAGAAGAACATTGTGTGAAAATTCTTATAACACATAAATTTCTCTCAAACTCCCTATGATCCCAGGAACACTCACACTCTCCAAAACAAATATTTAAACTACATCTTACAACACTCTAAGACAAGAGCAGAAAAGAAAAAAAAGAGATAAAAACTTAAAATATTTATGACTTGTGCAGATTGTAATGAAAAACTAGAATTATATATCTTTAGTCCTCGTTTCCTTTACGATTCCAAATAATGTGAGACTTTTTCAAATACTCAATTTCAAAAAATCTAATATATGCTATTAACCTTTATTTTCTTTAATTTTATGAAAAAATATAAGAGAACATGAAGAATAAATAAGGGGAGAATATGGAGAACATATTGGGAGAATAAAAATTTTAAGTTTACGTTCAGAAGGATGAAGATGAATAAAAGAGTTGGTAAAAAAAACAAGGATAACATCTTTTAAATTTAATGATATTTTTGAAGAAAAAAAATAATTTTAATGTTATTTTAGTCTCTATCTACTCACTTATACATGTAGCAACAAGAGAGTGAAATATCATATTTCACATAATCGTTCACATCAGTAAATCAATAGATTTAAAAGGTAACTTAACGCTAGAGACTAAACCAACATACGTTCGAATAAATAAGAGATTAATTTGGATTTTTAATTGAATTAGAGAGAGTGAAAGCACTCTACACATTCAAAATCCAAAGCATTGTGATTTTGTAATGTTAGGAACTCAGTTTGTTTGAAATCGTTGATTTACTGCTGTTAGAAACTCAATTTAATTTGATATACTAACAATGGTCAAATGATAAAATGTCTCAAATACTATAATAATGTTTTTTTCATCCTACTTAAAAAAAAGGCTAAATTACATTCGTGGTCCTTTAACTTAATTTTAGGTAACGTTTTAGTCCTTTATCTTTTTTTTTTCCCGAGTTGATCCTTTATTTTAATTTTAAGTGACAATTTGATATTTTATGTTTTAAAATATCAACAATGTTGTCCTTTTTTTTACAAAAATTCAAAAAAATCATCAAGTTTTTTAACCAAAACTCATAAAATTCATTATGATCTTCAATAAAATAGAAATTTAATCAAATTCATAACTTAAATCTTGAAATAATCTCATATTTTCATTCTTTATTTGATGTTGTTGAAGATGAAAATATGAGTGTATTTGAATATTTGAGTTATGAATTTGATAAAATTTGCATTAGATTGAAGATGATTATCAATTTTATGGGTTTTGGTTGAAAAATTTGATGATTTTTTTGAATTTTTGTATAAAAAAGGATAACATTGTTGAAATTTTAAAACATAAAATATCAAATTGTCACTTAAAACTAAAATAAAGGACTAAAACGTTACCTGAAATTAAGTTAAAGGACCACGAATGTAATTTAGCCTAAAAAAAATTAATATATTTAAAAAAAATCTAGAATAAAATAAAAAAGAAACAATGTATTGGAAATTTTAAAGTTTGAAATTTCTTGTAGAATAAAATTAACTACAGAAAATTTCAAAACCTAATTTTATGGGAGTTACTAACTACCGAAAATTTTGTTGATAAAATATTCGGTACACAATTTACACTACCGCAAATTTTGTCCCTTGAAATTTACAAACTCAAATTAGACCCTTAAAAATTTTGAAAATATAATTTTGTAGTGTTAATTTATGTACCGGTTTTTTTAGAGAGAAAAATTTAAATACCAATAATTTTGGTAAAAGATACGACTTTGAAACAGTTTTTTTACCTTTAAATGAATAAAAATAAAAATAAAAATTAATTTTTTTACTTATTAAGAAATACAACTCAGATTTGGAGTACCAAATTCAATTTTCTACTTAGTTACACCCCATATATAGCCATAACATTATCAATACCATAATAATTTCTTTTTATGGAAATCAATACCATAATAATAACGATATAAAAAATTGTAAATTATAAACTTACACTTATACTCGAAGTAGCAATGTCGATTTATAAAGAAGAGGGTTTAAATTATAAATATTCCTATTTAAAAATTCCTGAAAAACTTAAGGATTTAACTCAAGAATGATTTTAGTTAAGATTACATAAAACGAAGAACATTTTTTATTTTACCAAAAAACGAATAACGTTTTTGGTTAGATTAAAAACAGAAATTCAGTTTATATTTTTTAACTCAAGTAATTAATCAGACTTAATAAATAAGGAAATAAGAGAAAGAATACCATACAATGATGTATCATGATTCACCCAACTTGGGTTACTTCTAGTCCTCTCAACTGTGAGTTTTTCAACTAAGTGTTCAAAATAAAGAACCTTCTTGGTTTTATAACACCTAGTTCATATCAACTTTGCTCTGATACAAGCTTTATTTATGTCCACCCATAAAGAGATTTAATCACGTCACCTATCAACCTTGATAGGATTTCTTACAATTTATTCAAACTATACTAACTCTTATAGTTTGAATTTTACAATAATGATGAGATTGTTTTTATAGACTCTGAGATGTATCAACTCTTATTTGAGATTCGATTCTTTACAAAGAATTCAGTACAATAATAACAAAGTATGATATATAACCATAACTGAATCTTTCTTGAGAAATTGAGAATTTCAAGTATGTGAATGTGAATGATTTGTGAGACTTGATAATACTTGAACTTCTGCAATTTTCTTGAGCATTGGCATTTCTTTTATAGGTGCTTTGGAGCAATTAATAATGGTAAAAAAAGATGTTGTTAGTGCTCTATCAGTTTTGACCAAAACCAATATATATAAATAAAAATATTTCAGCCTTTGAATACTTTATGAAATCTGTTTGATTGGGCGCTTTTCTCTGTTCTTGATCATATTTCTCTTGTGTTTAATGATGTTGTATAATTCAAATATATTTGTTGATGTTATTGCTTTGATATGGAGATTTAAATATGTCAAATAGTTTGGAGAATGATGATGAATTTATGCAGAACCATGGAGATTGATAATAAACTTATGCAAAATTATGGAGATTGATAATCAATATGGAGTTTCAGTCTTTGAACTTTCTGGAGATTGATGATCAATCTGGATGTTCAGTCTTGATCATTCTGGATGACTTTCTGATCAATCTGGATATCTTGTTCAGATTAAGATTGATTAACTTTCTTAACAGTTTAAGCTAGAGAATGTTCAAACTTGATTTAACTTGCTTGACTCGCGACCTTTTATCTTAGTGATTTGAATGTTTTCTTTGATTTAGAATAGATCATACTTTATCCTTGTCAAGTACTCATAACATTAGCATGAGATTCAGAGATATAATCTTCTTTGAACTAATGGAGATTGATTGATCTTGAGGCTATGATGATCAATCTTGATCTTGGAGAACATTCTCCGTTTTCACATATTTTGTCTAGAATATTCTCCTTTCTTTATCGATTCAGTTTTCATTTGATTTCTTTGTTTTGCTTTATTCCTATCTTTGAATTAATTCACTCATAAGTACTAGTTAAATTAACATAACATTTTAGAATTATAATTAATATTTTTAGTTAATTTTTATTTATTTTTATCAAAATTTTAATTCGAGAGTTTATCTTAACAATACTTTACTATCCTGTATGTAAGCAAAATTACAAAAATATTCTTTAAATTTTTTCTTTTCTTTTTAAAAAGTGAAAATTAGATTTGCTTATAATTATTAGTAATGTGTTGACTCTTGACCTATCTTAATTTTTTTAAAACTGCGTTCCATCTTTTAAATCTAGTATCAGTATAAAAATAAATTTAGTATTTAATAAAATTTTAGTCCTTAAAAATTTTATGTTTTATATTTTTTATAATAATTTATGTATACTCTTCAAAATTTTAATTGAATTTTTATAAGTATCTTATGAACAATATAAAAAATCTCCCACACGAGAATTTATAATTTTTAATAAAAGATAAATTAAACCTAATTTTTTAAGTACTGAAATTTTAAAAATTT
>JBBPBS010001171.1:6809885-6826329 GCA_037974835.1 Cicer judaicum | reverse complement strand
ATTTCTTAAAAAATGTACACGTATCCTTTGGAGCTTAAAATTGTTGATTTATTTGTACCAAAATAAACATTGATTTAAATCTCATTTAATATGTAACTGATTCTAATATTATTTATCAATCACATTGTGTTTCTTTTTATCTACCATCATTCCAATCTTCTATCTCTCATTTACATCACGTTATTTTTTATTCTAATAATTTTAAATATTACTCCTTTATATATGCATATTTTTATATAATGATTTTTCTTTCTTTTTGTTGACAATAAATGTTTTGTTTTATTGCTTTAATAATATATATCATTGTGTATGATTAACGTAGATTCAGAAAGTTAGTTAAATATAATATACTTAATTAATTTAATTGATAATTATTGAATTATTTTTGAAAACTTTCCATAATTATGATCGATGATTATGAATCAATTTGATTCAATCTTTTAAAAAAATAAAATCAATTTAAAATAAACTTTTTTAAATATTTTCTCATAATATATGAACTAAACAAAACTTGTGAAGAATATATTATTTTGTTTTAGTTCAATGTGATTAACATTTAAAAAAAAAAAATCATTTTAAAAAATATTAAAATATAATAAGAGTTTCTTTTATGAGAGGAGGGTGGCTACATAGTCCAAGAACGTGCTTTATCCCACCGACTAACTTCGTATCAAGAGTCATATACAACTATTTTAAGCTCTCAACTTTATTGGCTTGAGTTCTTCAAATGGGACCGTTGCTTTGAAGTTTGTGTAATTAATATCTTCTTTTATTAATATTAATTAGTGTATTATTTAATATCATTTATGTCCTTATATTATAAGCCCCACTTTAAAAAAAAAAAAAGTAGTCCTTCCTTTTTAAAATATCGGAAAAAATATTTTTTTTAAAATAATAATAATTTTTTATTTTCAACATAATATTAATTGTATTTTTAATTATATATATTAATTTTAAATTATTATTCTTTATTTTGCATTAATGACAATAAAGTAAATTAATAATTAATAAAACTATAAAATTATTTTTATTTTTTATTTATTATTTTTTAATCTATATGAAATAAATAAACTGCGACGCGTATTTTAAAATGCAAAGAGTAAATATTATTTTAATTTACTATATGTATTTATTATTATTTTCAAATATATTTTTTTATTGTTTTTATTAAAACATTTATTTTGAAATGGAGCGACTATCACATTAGTTTTCATTAAATTATGAATATGTTCATTAAATTAATAACAATAGTTTTCTATATAAATGGTGCTTATCTATTGAGTTAGAGGCAACAAAGATTCACATAGTACTATGGAAGACGGTTTAACAGAAGTTCAGAGCTTACTTCCTCGTCTGAATCCTCGCAATTCAGAAGAAGGATCCAAAAAAGAAGATATTGAAGGAAATGAAGAAGGGTTTATCTCAACAGAAAAAATTGAAAATGATATAAAAGAAAAAGATCTTGGAATAGATGAAGCTAAAGAAGTTAATGATGGTGGTGAAGGTGGAGGTGTTATTAACAACTTGATTTCCACCTTTATGACTCCTTTGAGTCCAAGAACAGGGAAACCTAATATTCAACATGAAAGTGGGAATGAGGTGGTTGAGAAAGAGGAAGAGGTTGATCACAATAAAAGTAAAGAGAAAGGACTAATCAGCAATTTGGTTTCTAATTTCTTTCATAGAAGTGAGAAGGAAAATGAAGATGAAGAAATCATAGCTGATGAAAAGATTAAAAGATTGAAGACAGAGCATGAGGATAATAGTGGCGGTGGAGGATTTATTCATGACATCGTTTCTCATTTGCATGCTCCACTCTCAGGTACAAAATAATAGATAGTAAAAAATTCAAGGGTCATTTAAAAAAAAATTATTTTGGTCTCATTTTACAAATAATAAAGTGGAATAGAATGAAATTAGTGTTTTTAAGTTTTATTGTATTTTGGTCTCTATTTTTTCAATTTAATTAGTTAGTTATATATTTTGCATTTGATTGACACTGCCTTGTTTGGAGCAGATGATGCGGCTCCTACTGCAGATGAGGCCACTATTTTGATTAACTCTCTTGTTCGTGATTAAGCAGACTGTGCAATTCCTTTGTAAGGGCATCAAAATGTAATTCTTTTGCAATGTAGGGGTATTATGTAGTGTTTTTTTTTTTTGACAGAACAGTGTACTAGTTTTATTATGTATTTATTTACTCGTCTGCTTTTTCTTTTACCAAAAAAACTTTATGCACGAGTAATTGATATCGCAATCTTTTGTTTTATTTTTTTTGGGCGAACTTTTGTAACGTGACTCACTTGCCGTCTTAGTTTTATTAGTATAGCTTTTGTGTGTATATTTATTAGAGGTGGAATAGGTTGGTTTTATTTGACTAAATCTGACCAAATTCGTTAATGTTTTTAGCAAAATGAGTGGGCTCGTAAGGTTGTGGGTTTTATTGGATATGAATGTGTGACGGGAGACAGTTTTGCATGAGTTGTTTCGGTTGGGGGTTCAAAAAATTCAGACCCATCAAATGGTAGAGGGTTGGAAACTTATAAAGAACAATTTTCTAAAGCAAGTGGCTCAAGATTTTGTTCTTTTATTGGTTTGGTAGTCGGTGTCACTTCGTATGAATTTTTAAGTATATTTTTTGACTTCTTAAATACATGTATTTTTTTTTGGATTTTTAATTTAATTTTTAATATGCACAAGTAAATTTATATTGTAAATATAAATTTATTTTTCATCGTTAGATTAATAAATCTCATTATATCTCAATTAATTTAATAGTACATTTATTAATGCAATGGTAAAAACAAGTTTATATATGTTACAAGACTTACTTTATTTATATATCATTTGTTTTCTAAAAAAGTCAAAATATATATTAATATTTTGGTCCACGAAATGTGACTAAAACAGAATAGTAATGTTATAATGGACTAATTTGTTTAAAAATTTTAAAAGAGATTTTAACAATTTTTATGATAATTTACTTAAAAATAATAGATATTAATATTATTTTAAATTTATTTGTTATTGATTAAAAAAAGTATTTTTAAAATTCAATTACTGAGATTGTTAGAGAGAGTTCAATAACTGAGATATTTATTATCAGAGAATTATTATTAATTAAAAAAAGTATTTTTATAATTCAATAAATAAAATATGTATTATTAGAGAGAGAGAAAAACACAATCACACCTTATAATAACTAAAACTCATTATTTCTATTTTTGGAGGCTATTGGAGATGAGATAAACAACTAACTACAATCACACTCTATAATAATAAACTCGGAAGAAGAAAAAAATAAATTATAAATTTATAAACTATTTAAATTAATTTATAAGAAAATACTATAAATTATAAATTATAAATTATAGACAACTGTCCTTCAATAAAATTTATAATTTATAAATTATAAATTATAAATCATAAATTCATATTTTGGTCTTATCTAACCGAACGTATTATTTTAATTTTTTTTTAATTTCAGTTCATCCACAAATGATGACACGTAAATTAAAATTAAAAGTATTGGCTGAAATCAATATGATTAAGTGAAGTAAACTTAAACAAAAAAAATAAAAATTAAAGATCAAATTAAAGATAAATAAGAGAATGTATAATTAAGTATCTTCTTTTCAACACGCTTTGCTGGAATTAAATTAAAAATATATATAAAACGGAAAGCTTCGAAATGGTGTTCTTTTCATTTTCACATTTTCCTTCTGCTTCTTCGTTTACTGTGTCTGAGAGAAAAATTTGGGAAAATAAAATAAAAGAGAGAACCAAGAAAAATGAGAGTTCGAACGTTTGAGTTCTTTGTGAATCATTGATCTTGAACATAGATAGAAAAGGAAGAGAATCAAAAGGTTCTCTATTTTTATCCAAATTCAGATTCTTGCACTCATAGTGGAGCTTCTTGCAATTCTTGTGAGCACATTTCTTTCTCCTCTATATTAGTGTTTAGTGTACCTCTTTCAAGAACTACCTACTCTTTTTCCTAATTTTTCAAAGTTGCAAGCATTCTTCTCTGTCAATTGATTTTACAGCATGTGGAAATATCTACCGAATGAAATTTTAGAACAGATTATGAAGCGTTTGCCTCTTAGAGAGTATCTTGCAATGAGAGCAATATGCTATCCTTGGTGGATTTCAGTTTCTAATTTCATTGCAAAAGATAATTGCCACCCTTTACCCGAACTGCCACTAGTTTTACTACAATCTGAAGATTCAATGTTTTACAGCTTGAGTACACAAAGTTTGCATCGCTCCAAAACGCAACTGTTTGACCACGATCAGTTTTGTTTTGGCTCAGTTGAAGGATGGTTGATTGTGTGTGACTATACTCTCAAAGCTTTTGTGAAATTTTTCTTCTTGAATCCAGTGACTAATGTTAGAATCATGATACCATCGAAGTTGTACATTCCATTCAGGTATCGCGTCCAAGGTGACTTATATGTGGAAAAAATGGTGGCCTCTTTTGAACCAAGTTCAAAATTTTATTTAGCTGCTCTTTTGAGTGATAATTGTCATATTGCAATTTTTAAACCCTTACACAAATCATGGACTATAATTAAGCCAGATAAGGATCCGAGGACTCTTATTGTGGACATGGAAATTATTGGCAGTAAATTGTACGTAGCAATTGAAAAGACCTCACAATCCATATTATTGGTTTATGATCTCAATGACACCACTAATGGACCTCCAAAGGCTGAAGTGTTGTTGGCTACACTTCCGCTATTCACGTCAAAAGAATCAAGTATACTAACTAACGGTATCTGTTTCATTGAACGTTATCTAGGCAAAGATGAAGCGTTAAAAGAGTTATACATGATTTGCGTGATATGTAACGAGGAGTCACATGAGATTATCAGAATGGAAGTGTTCAAGCTGGACACGAACAAGGAGCCTATCGGGTGGCAAGACGTGAGGTTGGATGATAGAGTAGCTTTTGTTAGTAGATGCAAGAGCATGGTAATGTCAAGGGATGAGCTTAATTACAATAAAGAGTTAATTAGTGGGAATAGCATCTATTTTTGTTTTAGTTTTTTCTGTCATTTGAATCCATGGTTAGGTTTGAAGTTGGGGATGTTTTGTCTGACTGATAGCAGTATCAAATACTTTCCTGTGAAGCCATCAAAGGATTGTCGTGTTCCTTTTCCTATCTGGTTTGTACCAAGTTTATAGTAATTCCACTTATGTTGACACTTACATATGGTTGATTGCATGCCAATGGTGTCTTCAATGAATTGGTGGCTATATTTTTATGTTAAGAGAAAGATGCATCCATATTGTAGATCAACTAGAACTTCTTAATGGTTTTAAATGTTTTTTACCCCCCAACATGCAAGCATTTGAAGATTCGTGTTAAAAACCACCCACCTTGCATTTGGTATACTTGTTATTGAAGAGGGGCCAAAAGTGGAAGTGTTCCTGCATTGCACCAACCATAGTATCCCCTGTTAACTCTTTTATTTCTATTTTTCTTTTCTCTTTTAGGACCTATTATTTCATAGTACATAATTTTTTTCATTTTTTTCTTCTTTAAAGCATGCAGTGTTGATCCCAAATAAAGGATTTAGTCAATGTTAGAATGTGTAAATAATGAAAGCATTGCTAATGGCAAGTATATCGTTGCAGGTTTTTTCTTATGGGTTCACTAGTTATATTTTTCTTATGGCCAAACTGTGAATGAATGTTTTAAAGACAATTTGTGTCCACATAAATAGGGAAAAACATTATTCCATAAATAAATGGTAATATATGACTATGCACAATGGAGTAGTAAATAGTAATTAATACTATGTTACATTCAAGTAATTTAGAGAATCACCATCTATAAAAAATATTTTTTTACTTAATATGTAACAAAAACAAACTCCAGTTAATACTGAAGTACATACATAATTGCAGATATAATTTGGTTCTGCATTACCTTAATAATCTGCGCATTCCAACTGCTTCACCAAAATAAAAAGCAGAATTTTCCTTGTTGTCTTGCCACCTCTTTGTTAGCTTTGTTCCAATCTCCTTTCTAAAGTGCTGATATATATATAATATGACAGTACTAAACTGCACTCTTATATATAAAAAGGATCCTCCTATTTCATTTATAATTTTGTAATTCTCTTTTGATATATAATAACAGGGTGAGTGTATCATCTGAATTTATATGTGATTTAGAGGAAACAAATTTCTGAGACAATATTATAGTATCTGATGATGATGTAGACAGAGCAGTTACTACATTTTCTAATTTCACTTGAAGAAGAAAAGGGAAAATAGGAAGGCAAATTCATAAAAGAGCAAAATTGCATAGATATTAAGGTAGAAAGAAGTCATTCATGTGGGACTGATTCAGTATTTTCCTTTGACACGTTTACAGTTTTCTTCCAGTACAGATATTAGCAAGATCTCTTTAAGATCGTTTGTTGATGAAGTAAGATTTATGAGCAATATAAAATCAGCTGGAGAATTCTTACTTTTCCATTAGATTCCAGCTGTCTAGAGCAATGATAAAATTGTGATGTAAACTAGATAGTCTTTATCAGAAAATTACTGTTTGGTTCAGTTTATTGTTTGACCTGCATCTATGGCTTATTGTTTTCCTTTACATTATGAAGTAGCCTGAGAAGCATTGACAGATACCATTTTAACTAAAAAATCATTGGTGTGAGGGACAAGATAAAAAAAAATTGCCTTTCTAGTATCAACGCAATCAATTTGTGAGGGACAAGAAGAAAAAAGGAATGGAACATTGGAATACAAACCAAAAGCTTGAGCCACAAAATACCATTGGTGTGTCTTTTGTATTTTATTGTGTTAGAGTTGAAAAGCAATGTACTGATATAGGTATCAGTAATTAGTCTTGGACAAGAATTGTATATTTGGTTGGGCATTACTTGTGCCTAGCTATTTTAATAAAAAGTTTATTTGTTGGGTAGTGTGTGCATGACTTACACTCAGTTTTCAAAATTAAATATTTAATACACTAAAAAATATAAATTATGTAATATAGTTAAAGATCTATCTGATATTAATTTTGAATGTGTTTTTAATTAATTAATTTAGTCTTTGAATGTGTTTTAAATTAATTAATTTAGTCATGATTTTTTTTGCTATTCAATCTAGTCTATAAAATTACTAACAAAATGACTAATTGTAAATGTGTTTATAATTTTAATAAATTTAAAGATTGAAATATTACATGCAATAACATTTGGAAAGAAATATATGCGGCTTCTAATACTCAAAATTTTTACTCCGTCCCTAACCTAAATTGCCTCCTAAAATAATATGATTTGAGTAAAGGTGAAAATGGATTAGACCGAATTAATTTTCGTAAGATTTAAGATTAATATGTAGTAATTCAAAGATTTATTTTTAGGTCAGAGTTTGTATAATTTTTTTTAATAGATTTAACATGATATTTGAAAGAATTTGAACTTATATGACACTATATTTCAATTTTATTTTGTTAGTAATATATTTACATATATCAATGGTTTATAGGTTTATTTTTAGGTCTGAATTTGTGGTTTATGAAAGTATAGTATGATTTGTTAGTCAATTTTATATTAGCATTTTTTAATAAGTAATTAGACAATTTTTTTGAGTAGATTAACAAGCTATTATTTTAATGATTTTTATTTTTAGATTTAACATGATATTTGAAAGAATTTGAACTTATATGACACCATATTAATATATGATTAAATTACAGCAAGGCTAGCATATTTATAATTTAACGTATAGTTCAAAATTTAATAAATAATAATAATAATAATAATAAAATACTGTCTAATTGGTCTAACATGTTGAACAAGTGACTCCAAATATAAGAGGGAGTGGAAATTTAAAAGATTGAATAAAATAAACACGTAAAAAAATTATTAAATAATTTTAAGTGTAATATTTAATAAAATAAAATTAAGAGATAAAAAATAAATGAAATACAAAAAGTAAAGGAACAAAAATAAAGAGGAGAAAAGAAAGAGACCACACACATTTATATTAGTTCAGCTATTAACAAAATAATGAGATATGATCTTCCTTTGTAAAAGAGTCTGAAAACCAAAAGATATCACATCTTTTGAAAACTTGGGGATGACACTAAACAGAACAAGTAGATAACACACTTAAAAGTGTAGATAGTAATTTTGACAAAATTTGTGTAAAAATCAGTTATTAAAATAACTACCAATCAACTCCCCTAATGTTACCTCAATTTAATATTACATAAAATTAATGCTACCGCTCAATAACATTTTGATTTATACAAATTTTACATTAGATTAAAAGTTTATGCTATATAAACATATTTTTTTTTGTATAAATTTAAAATTATTTAAGTAATAATTAAGACTTATAAAAATTAATGATATTTTAATAAAATACATAAAATATTAATAAAAGGGAAAGGAAACGAAAAAACGGTCTTCTTTTCATTTTCTTTCTGCCTCGTCTGACGGAAAATTAGGGAATACTAAGAGAAGAGAGAGAATCAAAGTGTTCAAGTTTGAGTTGTTTATTAATTGTTCATCTTTAACATATGTAGAAAGGGCCAAGAATCAAAAGCTTGTTACAATTATCACTGAACTCGTAATTCTTGTGAGTACATTTTTCTCTTTCTTGATAAATTAACTGCACTGCAAGTTTTTCTACGTAATAAATAATTGTGTTGCTGTTGTGTTTTCCTTTTCTTTTTCCTGCATTTAACATTCCTGTCATGTGCATTTTGGTTTCTGCACTGCATTACTGGTTTAGTGTGCGAATTTGTTTCTTGCGCGCGTTTCTGGTTTAACTCTGTGCCGGACACGTTCTTGAGGACTTCATAATTGCTTGTTTTTAAGCTATAAATATATTTATGTTGATTATTTTTTAAATTAAATAAAAGGTGTAAGATTGATTTTGAGAAATATAGTTTTTAATGTAGTTGGAATAATCTGCATATCATTGTTAGGTTCTGAAGTAGCCTTTTTTTAATTCTTTGTTGGTTGATTTTACTTTCTTTCTTTATTTTTAAAATTTGAAAGCTATAAAAGTGATTATATCACTAATAAATTATTCATCTTTTTTTATTGTAACAGAAAAATTTTCAAGCTTAAAGAAAGCTTATTGAAAGTTACAAGATGGAGAAAAACAGCTTATGGAAAAATCTACCAGATGATATATTGGAACAGATTATGAAGCGTTTGCCCCTTAGAGAATATCTTGCATTGAGAACAATATGCTTTCCTTGGTGGGTATCAGTTTCTAATGTCATTGCAAAAGAGTATTGCATCCATTTACCGGAACTGCCACTAGTTTTACTACGAAATGAAGATTTAATGCTTTTCAGCTTGAGTACAGAACGTGTACATCGCCTTAAAACACCACTGCTGAAGCACGCTCATTTATGTCATGGCTCAGTTGAAGGATGGTTGATTGTGAGTGACAATACTGTAAAAGGTTCTGCCACATTTTTCTTCTTGAATGCAGTAACTAAAGATAGAATCATGATACCATCAAAGTTTTACTTTCCATCCAAATCTCCCGTCCAAGGTCATAGATATATGTCAAAAATGGTGGCCTCTTCAAAACCAGTTCCAGATTGTTATTTAGCTGGTATTCTGAATGATTTTTCTCATATTGCAATTTATAAACTCTTTGAAAAATCCTGGACTATAATTGAGCCAGATAAGGATTCGAGGATTTATTTTAAGGATTTGGAAATCATTGGTACGAAATTGTATGTAAGAACTGACACAATCTCACATTCCATATTGGTTTATGATCTTAAAGACTCCACTAATGGACCTCCAAAGGCTGAAATGTTGACTAAGCTTCCAGAATTAAGGCCACTAGTATCAAGTATTATTATTGGTAACCATTGTAGGGATGTCGATCATACTTTATGTTTTCTAGCCAAAGATGAGGCGTCAAGAGAGTTATACTTGATTTACATGATGTGTAACATGGAGTACACAGTTGAATACAACACTGTCGCAGCATTTGTTAAGCCACCTGAGTATACCACGATTGAAGTGTTCAAACTGGAGATGAACAAGGAGCCTATTGGGTGGCAGAATGTGAGGTTGGATGATAGAGTGGCTTTTGTTAGTAGTTACAAGAGCATGGTAATGTCGAGGGATAAACTTAACAACAATAAAGAGTTAATTAGAGGGAATTGCATATATATTGCTCTTAATTTCCCATGTCCTAAGAGTCCATGGTCAGGTTTCCATTTGGGGGTGTTCTGTTTGACTAATAGAAGCATGAAATACTTTCCTTTTGATACATCAAATCACTGTCGAGTTCCTCGTTCTTTATGGTTTGTACCAAGTTTATGATAGTTCCACTATGTCGGCACCTACATATGTTTTCCCTGTCAAACTATGAATGAGAAACATTGTTTCATATTCCTCTGTTTCTTAAAGGCAAGTCTATTCCTCTGTTTCTACAAAAATTGGAAGAAACGTTGTTCTATCGATGATAATATGTCCAAGTAATGTAGTCAATTATAATCTATAGTAGTCCAACATAAACTAAAATTTTCTCAACTTCATAAGGCTCATTATTCAAATAAATATATAAAAGGTTAAATAATCAAGTCTGCCTATGTTTTTATTCCTTCTATTATTCATTTTTAATAAAAAAATTGTTGTTTTTATGATTAAAGAGGTCATTCAAACATGATTTAATTTACACTGGAAATAGTAACTACAAAAAATAGTTAAAAATGATTCTTCACAGAGAGCTATCAACTCAGCACCAAAGATTGGTTCACCACATCACCAACATCAGGATTGTGTAAGATAAAGATCACTAATTTATAGACACTGTTGGAAAAGAAGAGAGTAAGGAAGTGGCTTTGAAGTAAAGGTGTGTGGTGAAAGCGGCAAAAATGCCATCAAGACAAGGGTAATGATAAAGTATAGCATGGCTTTTGAGATGTGCTGTTTGGTTTGTATCAGCAACATCGTTGAATTGTTGAAAAATTTAGTTTAAAAAAGTGATTTTTGTCGTACAAAAATGAGCTCCAGTTATTATGTTTGTACAACATTTTGGACACTGCCAACTGCTGCAACAAAGAAAAAACCGTTTCCCTTGTTTTCTTGCCACCCCTTTGTTATGGCAGATTTTAATATTCTCCTAGCTTTTTTTTATCAATGACCTTTCAAGGTGCTGAGACATAATGAAAGTACAAAATTGTACTCTTTTAAATAAAGGATAGTCCTGTTCATTTATAATTTTGCAGTTCTCTTTTACTGTATAATAACGGTGAGTTTATAATCTGAAATTATGTGATTTAGAGGAATCAGATTTCTGAGATGTTATGGTATCTGAAGATGATGCAGGCATAGCAATTACTACATTTTCTAGTTTCACTTGAAGAAGAAAAGAAAAATTGTTTACAAAGAAATCATTGCTTTGACATAAATGAGCTATCTACATTTTTAAAATTCTTCAAGTACGTATATTAGTAGATCTCTTCCAAGGTCATTTGATGAAGCATGGTTTATGAGCAATATAAATTAGCTGGAGAAATGAACCAGTAGAAACTTTTGAATGCTCAAGTATGCTGCACATTAGTTAATATAACAAGTGGTCAAGTATGTGAAGATTGAAACTAGTATCTGATTCTTATAAGGCAACCAATGAAGCTTATAAGGCAAGCTATACTCACATTTCCTAGTAGTCAACAACGCAACACTTGGTCAAAAAAACAACTCACCATCAACATTGCAAGCTTTACATTCATAATAAATTGATACATTGAACTCTTCAATCATTAAACAAAATTCCTAACATGGCACTCAATTTGAGAAATTACATAATGTTACAAATATCAACCAACTGAGGCATGTTTGAAATGCCTCAATCACTAATTGTTTTCCAGATGCCATTACATATATCAAGGCTAGTCATTTGTGATGTGTCATATTCAAATTTCTCCACCGCATTTTTTTCCTTTTCAACAATATCTGCAATTAAGGTTTAAGGAGCAAACAATCTTGTGAATAGTATCATTCACAGAATACCCGAAGAAGAATCATAGGGGAAAGAGAATGGTAAAGGTAAACTCAACAAAAGGATACAGCCTGAATTTTTTGACTGATCATCCATGTTTGGCACAATATTTGTAACAGAAGCATACATTGAAAGTAGCATCCTGAAACAGAAGAGAAGAATACATGTATGTTTCAATTTATATCGGAATTTAGAAGGCACATTCATGTGATTGAGACCATAATATGGAAGTGAACATGAATAACAAATAACAATACATGTACGATACTGGTTTACAGTCATAGATTCAAGTTTTGCAATGCACATACCGTGTCCTCGTCTTTTCTTGCTCAATTTTCAGTAAATTGTTTTTTTGCTCTTTGACAGAAATCTGCTGTTGTTCTAGTTCATTAAACTCATTGCTAATCGCTGTGTTGATGCAAAATGGATGATAAGATACATCATTTCAAGAAGATTAAAATTTAAAAAGAGCATGTAATTGAAAAGAAGAAAACAAATAGAGACTTATCTAAATTCCTCTTTTAACAAGCTTTCTTTTTCAAGTTCTTCATCCAGTTCTCTCTGCAGAAGCTCCAGTTCTGCATCGGGAGCAGTCTCAGATCTAGCTTCCTCTATTTTCTGTTTGTGGGAATCTATTTTGTTCTGATAATCTGTTTCATAAAAGAAATGGTCAAGTGATATTAGAATAAAAAATATCTACACATAGTAGATAATATTCATATGAGCAACTTGAGGTAGAGTATAATTTATAAATAAATTCCTTTATATTAGTGTTATTAATAGCAGTTAACGAGAAATAGCTAAACACAAAATCCGCTGTGTGAAATAGCGGATAGTAGAAACCACATATCAGTTGAAATAAATCCGTTATTTAAGTAAAAAGTAGGCTATACGGAAAAAAAGTAAGCTGCATACAAATAGAAATAAGCTGTATAAAAAGAGACTTAAAATTAACTCAAAAAAACTCAATAGTTCATAATTCTGACTAATGATTACTAAAAACAATAAAATCATCATTCTCATAGTCAGATAGTGAGGCACATCTTTCAACTTCGACGACTTCAAACTCCTCAAAATGTCTTCTAATTCTTCTCCTGGTTTTTCCCAGAGTGGATCATTGTGCCTTGTATATGCACTAGGCTATGCAACTACTTAAGCCCTGTGAACAGCTTTCCAGTTAAGAACATCATAATAGGAGAATTATAGGAAAAATATCGGAGACTCGCTAGAGATGGAGGAGGACGTGTTGAAAGGGAATGGAGGCAGAGTTCAATCCGCTTGAAAGGGCTACAATTTTATTATACATGAGTGGACGGTTGTGCAGCACACATGTACTTACTCTTCAGTTTTACTTATTTTTATTATTAAAAAACTAAAAAATTAACTATTTTCCTCCATATCCGTTTAGAACGAAAAATGCTACAGTGTTCGCTATCGCCACTTGAAGCAGAAATGGGACAGTGTTATGGTTTTCATAGCATATTCTTCAAAATCTGCAACACTAGATCTATAGCACCGCTATTTCCACTTTTTTACAACATTGCTTAAGATTGTAATAGTTGTCATAGCACACACAACCTACTTCCAGTTGAACCACAAGTTAACTTTCTATTAAATCTAATACCATTTCTTATTCACCATTATAATTACTTAAATATGTAATCAAAAGAAAAAACTCACAAAGGTGACTGATACAACATCCAAAAGAGACATAGAGAAGGAGAATGCAAACATTGGAAAACCTTATTTTAAACTTCCACTCCATTAGTAACTAACCAAGTCATTGTTAGTTAGCATTGTATAACTAACTAAATGAAATCAGTTAGAGTTATACATTCATATTTTCCCTCGTTTTCTTTCTACATTTTCTCTCTTACAACAATTGTATAAATTTCTAATAACTTCAAGTCCCATATTTTGTTACTATCATTGTTTGTGAATTTCAACTATTATTAACGAATCAAACACAAACCCAATTGGAAAAATCCAAACCCCAAAAGTTCAAAATTAACAAAGTACTTAACCAAAGGCAAAACCAGCAATTAAACAAAACCAAAATTCAATACCTAATAAAAATATCGTAAAAAAGAAAACTTTACCAATATAACTCAAACCCCACATTTTTTTTTTTTGCAGAATTGTAAGAGAAAAGGGCAGAAGAGTAATTGACCTTGAAACAAGGAGCGAGTTTCATTGAGGTCGGAGTTGCAACTGGAAGAAATGGAGTGTGAGTGTTGCAGACATTGGGAAAGGTCGTTGAGGTCACGATCATTAGGGTCTTGGAAAACCTTTACGAGATCGTTACCGAAGGAAATCAGCTGATTCACGTCGAAGTTTCTAGAAGATTCCGCCATCTCTGTGGGAAAAAGGTTTTCCCTTTTGGTTTGGAATTGGAACGAGGTTTGTTGATTCAAACGTTATGTTGTGTGAATGAATGGAATAAGCGCTTGAAATTTGGGTTTCTTTTCCGTTTATTAGAAGAGGAGGGAAACAATTTCTTTTGAATAATTAAGATTAGGATACTAAACCCTTTTTTGTTATCGGATTACGATTATGAGTTTAGTGAGTTTCTACAAAAATACAAAGTTTTACACAGAATTAATTACATTTTTTCACCCAAATCAAGTAATAATATAACTCAATCTTTCAATAAATAATATAATATTATTTTGACAAAAATAATAGTAGATAAATTGTTTAACGGCGGATGAGACAAATTATTTAACTAATATTCATAGATAAAAATAATTAAAAGATACATACATCGATATTTGTATGATTAGTAAATTAATATATTACAAAAATACAATACTTTATAAGCTAAATTTTTATAATGCGACAAATAAAAGTTTTAATTTTAATTAAAATATTTTATAATATTTATATTTAATGTTTGAAGTATTTTAATAAAATTATTATTAATAAAAAATTATGAAAATCAATAAAATATTCTAAAATATATTATGTTTATTTAAATTAAACAAATTGTTTCATTAAAAAATTATTAAATATTTAAAAAAAAATATTTCATATCATTGATAATTAGAAGTACCATCCGATTTATTGCGAATAATAAGGCAGTAAGTAAATTGTGTTGAAAAAAGAAATCTTTGTTTTGAGATAGTTGTGTGAGTTGCATAGAGTTCTCTCTTGTATTTTTAAGTTTCACCTAATTTTTTTTTATTTAGCTTTTAATAATTTTTTTCTCTTTTAATCTCTTTAATCCCTAATTTTTTTAATGACTTCCTCCAATAATTTATTCTTTTCGCTTATGTACGTCTCAGTCATTCGTCATCCTTGCAAAATTATCTTTTTCTTCAAAATCACCAACTCTACTCCAAAGATACACTAAAAGAAGTATAGGTTGGTTCGTTGCAACAAAAAAATTCCTTCTCTTTTCTATTTCTGATTTTGCTGTCATAAACTCAATTATATTCTATGTAATCTTTGAAATCAATCTGGCTAATAGTGACTTAATTTTAGGTATAATTTCTTACATGAAATTCTATCAGTGCGGCTATCCAAGAAATCCAAGTTCGGATGGTACCAGCCGACAAACTTCGCTACCCATCATACCCATAGCAAAATGGTACATGGAAATTCTAGAAATTAGTGCTTTTCAATGCTATGACAAGTTATATTTATACATCAATATTTTTTTCCTCACCCTTTTAAACTTTTTTCCTTCTTAGTTGTTTTTAAGTGTCACTTTGATTTGTGTGTCTCATATTCTTAGTTTTACTTCAATGTAGTATATGTTGAGTAGTTTACCAATTACAGTTGAAAAAGTTTAACTCAAATAATTTTAAGCATGTTTAAAAGATGTCTGACATAGAATTGAATTGAGTAAATTAGATCATTTTAAATTTCAGAACACAAATCTGCATGTATTGTAGAAATTTTTCAAATGTCAAAGTTAATGACTTCGATCAATTTAATCATTGATCTTTGTGGTAATTGTGAATTTTTTTTTATTTTAAATCGGATATATTAAAATTTTAATTTCCAAACATTCAAACTATTATTAATATTGACAGATGAATCATAATCATTAACATTTTGGTTACAAAATATTAATTGTCAAACAATTATAAGTATACAAATGAATTACCTTAATTTCATCTATTATATATATTTGAATATTTATATTTGATTTTTTACTTTGAATATTGGAAAATATATATAATATATAAATATTTAGAAATGATGGACAAAGTCATGTCTCTTTTAATTTTAGTCAGTTATTTTACTGAAACTAATTAAATTAAATTTTTTATTTTATAGTGTTAATTGACATGAAATTAAAGTAATTTATTTGTAATTATTTGTATTTGATGTATACTTGTAATTGTTTAACAATTAATAGTTTGTAACTGAATTGTTATAAACTTTATACTTCGGTTTAGAAATCAAAATATTAATGATTATGATT
>JBBPBS010001171.1:6784578-6809715 GCA_037974835.1 Cicer judaicum | reverse complement strand
AAATATTGATAAATATATATAGTATATATAAATATTTATAAATTATTAACAAAATTGTGTCTTTTTTATCTTAATAAATTTTATTTTATTAAAATTAATTAAATTAAATTTTTTATTTTATAGTATTAATTGATATAAAATTAAAATAGTTCATTTACAATTATTTATATTTAATATATATTTATAATTGTTTGACAATTAATATTTTTTAATTGAATTGTTATAAATTTTGAATTTTAATTTTGAAACCAAAATATTAATATTAATATTATTAATAGTTTGAATGTTTATAAATTAAAATTTAAATATCCCTCACATTTAATTTAGATAAACATATCTTGTAACACGCGGTTAGCTTGAGATGTTGACATATCCAAGACTTATATTAACATTATTTAATTTAAATATTTTGATTAAGTTGCTTACACACAAATAATTGCTTCCATCAAGTAATTTGAAGAATGTTTTGTAAGAGGCATTTTTTTTTCCCTTTTAACGTCAAACAATATAAACAAATGATTGGAGAAGTGATTAATGTTTTTTTAATAAATTAAGATCGAATTAGTCATAAATACTTTTATTTAAATTTTTATTAGAATAATCATTGATTAAATTTTATTTATCTCTTAACCGATTTCTGAATTATTAAACTTAAAAAAGTAAGACCAAAAGCATACATCAAACATTCTATTCTTTTATTTAGTTATGATGTCCCATTAATTTATCACAAAATTGAGATATTTCACTTTAAGTCCTGATTTCGAGTTTTGCTGATTCAACTTTGTGTTGTTTTATGTTTTATGTTATTTTGATAAGTTCTCTGACTTGTAACAAGAAGTGACTTTAATATTATAAAATTATTTACATGACAAAAGAAAAAGAACTATATGTTGAAGTTGTGATTAAAATATGTTAATTAAGATGTAAATATTGAGCAAGAATTAATAATCTCTGTACTGATGAAATTCATAATAACTATACAACTTCATTTGAATGTATAATTGGAACACTTAAACTAAAACTAGTCTTTTTATTTTTAGCTTTTCCAAATGGAAAATCTTAATAGTTGAGTTCCTTTCCATTCCAAAACAAGTTGATTGACATTTTGCCCTTCATTTCTTATCTCATATGAACTTTCACTTCCTCTCAAAACTTCTCCAACTTCCATCAAAACATTTTTGCTTAATCCACTACACTCTAATCCAATCGCATCTTCAATTTCACAATCATTTTTCATCTCTTCCCATGTTTTCAACCAATCAAAAGAAGAAACACAAGGTGCCACAAACAACACTTCACAAGCAGTTCTAGCTTCTAAATATTGAGCTGAAAATTGTGACTCAATTGATTCCAACAAAGCCTTGTAATGAATCAAATTCCCTTCAAAAAATGACTTAAAATTCAAACAATTTTTAAGTTTCTCAAATGCATCACCATCACCAAAAGTAATCATTCCCTTGATTCCAAAGTTTTTTATCAAATCCTTAGCTACCTTCAAAAACATCAAACCATTTTTTCTTTTGTTTCTTACCATTCTCATATGAGGTAGACCAATCATCAAATTGAAAGCCAAAAACTCTTTTTTCAAACCCCTTTTGTTTATTCTTTTGATCTCAATAACCAATTCCTCCAACCCCTTCTCCTCAACCTTCAATTTCAAACCACATGATTTAGCTTGCTCATAAAGATTCCTTTTTGTATCCTCAAAATTCCATTGACTTTTTTCAAAACTTTCATCATCACACCATTTAATTGATGTCAATTTCAATGTTTTGTTCATCTGTGAAACAGACTCCAATAAAAAAGGCCATTGAATTCCACTTCCAATACAAAAATCAATCACATGTATAACATCACAATCTTCTAACATGGCAGCCTCAACAATTGAAGAAATAGATGCAAAGTGAGCAACTTTTCCAACTAGATTCCCTTGATAAAGTGCTTTGAAACAAGCTTCAAAGTTTTTATAGGCCTCACCTTTAAGATAATCAACATGTTCTGTAACATGTTGAGATAAATAAAATGCAAGAGTTTCAAGGGATTCACCAAGTGGAGAAGTAACTTTTTGGCTTATACACTTCAAGATAATTTCAGCTAGTTGTTTTTGTCCTTGTTCTAAGGCTTCTCCATGTGCTTCCATTAAGTGTGGAAGACTCACATGGTTTTCAATTTCCATGTTTTGTTGTGGCAAGTTTAGTGATGGTTGATTTGAGGAAAATTGTGATTTCATTGAAATTGTTGAACTTGGACTCCATGATGCATGATCACTAGGAAAGTTTTGTGAAAGGAAGCTATTTTCACTTTCTTGTTGGTAACAATGATCATAAAAAATAGAATCATCTATTTGAGTAGTTAAAATGGAATCAAAAGGATCTAAATCCATGAGTGATGGAAGTTGAAAGGTTTGTTCATCAATTTCAAATTGGATATGATCGTTGGTGAATATGGTTGAAGTACTATTTTCTGAAGTGGTCAATAGAGTATTGAATCCATCATCATCAACATGGTCATCTATGATGATGTCATATGATGGATCATAGTCATCAACATGGTTTGTAAAGCCATAAGACTCATGAATAACTTGATGATGATGATCAAAAGTTGATGATGAGTCTATGTCTTCATAGAATAGCCAGGGAGATTGAAGAATCTCTGGCTGATACATTATGTTTAAATGGATTTTTAGAGGAAGATAGAGCTTTGTGGTGGAGGGATTTGATGTGTTGTTCTGTTTGACTATTTATAGGAAAAACAAATGTTGGAGAAACAATGTAAAGACAAAAATAGAAAACCAAAGGAAGAAGCTTTAGGTAATGAATTTTGTATATATTTTTTTTCATATTGCCTTATCTTTGGAAGTTTCTGTACACGCAAAAAATTCTTCATAATAAAATAGAGTTTTTAATTATTTTATTTTCATGAAATGAGTTTTAGGTTCTAATGTAACTGATTTCATCCATGCTATCAAAATATATTTATTATATTTTGTTATGAATTTCAAATAACGATGATGCTTTTTGTTGAGTTAGAAGTGTACTTAGTCTCATATTTACTACTAATAATAATAAGTTAAATGTTAGATATACATGAGATGAGATGTGATATATATATATATATATATATATATATTCAATTTTTTTAAATTTTTAGGTGGAGATGCAATGTCAAATTCTTTTGTGATTTTAGAATATTTGATATGTCGTTACTCTCGTATCTTAGATTCTCCAATAAGTGATATTATAGTTTGACTTGATTTGGTGGGAGAGCATAAATGAATTCATTAGTTCCTTGTATCAAAGGTGTTCCTATTGGTGTAGTCAAAAGACATGTTATGTTGATTGTCATAGGGGTATAAGTATAAAATGTGAGAAACACACATTTAAAAAAGAGATTGTTGAGTTCAAGTGTGAGAGTGGTTAGTCTTACATTGACTATGAATAAATTAAATATTGGATATATAATATATGCAAGTCATATACCTAATGCCTTAAAGTTTTGAGTGAAGATGTCGTGTCAAATTCTCTTGTAGTTCTTGAGCATTTGTCTTATTATTTCTCTCGTACCTTTAGATTCTCCAACACGAGTGATATTAAAGCTTTGATTTAGTCCATGGAAATGAAATTCTTAGTATATTTTGTGGTTGTAACGTTGTTTGATTTTCCTCGTAAAGAAAAAATAGTGATATTGTGAAAGCGATATTTGGAAATATTCTGACTAGTAAAGACTTGATACTTACTTAAGTAGAAATTTGTGATTTATCTCTCTTTCTTGAGAACCTATTTGGTGCACGATTATAGTATATATACTATTGCAATGTCAAGTTCAACTATAAAGTTTAATGGAATAATCAATTTTGACTTGTAAAAAATTCAAGGCAATGATGTCTTGAACAATCGGGTTACACAAGGTGTTAAATAACATATAAGTATTGATTGTCATTGATGCAAGGTGTGATGTAAAATTATGTTGTTGATTTTTGACATGAAGAAATTCTTGGAGTGGTTTGACTTCAAGTGAAAGTTATTGAAGTTGTTTAGCTTCAAGTGGAAATTCATGCAGTGGAAGTATAAATTTTTGAAGTGGTTTAACTTCAAATAAAGTATGAGAAACTCTTAGAGTGATTTAACTTTAAGTGAAATATACTCATTATGATAGAATATGATACTTCTTTTGATCTTATGATTATCAATGTAAACAATAAAAATATGCATCAATTTCAATCAAGGTGGAGATGATATAGAGAAATTATGAAACACAGTCAAGCACAAGAATATAATCATGAAAACTCCAAAATTAGATAAAAACTCAACCATTGTATAACAACAATCAAAGCATAATATTATGTGAAAAAGAAACTACAACACATAGATTTTTCTCAAACATATATCTGACTTCTATTAGATTCACACTATTAAAATCAAATATATGAACTACATCTCATAATACAATACTTTACCAAGAATATAAGTAAAAAGAAAAAAAATTATATACAAATTCGAAAGGCTTCTAACTAGTGCGCTTTGTAACAAAGAAGTAAAAATCATAATTTGATTTCTTTATAATACTAAGTAATGCGATACCTTGTCAATTTTTTTTAATATCAACTAAACCCAATACTTGTCGCTTTTACAGTTCTAATCAATACTAAATTATTTTTTATAAATTTTCCATAGTTAATTATAGTATTTAAATTATGTTTATTATTAAATTCATAAATATTACATAAACAAATATTATATTCTTTTACCAAAAATAAAGATTATGTTTTATTTAGTTTAAAAGTGGATTATAAATTTGAGAGAATAAATATCTACCATATATTTAAAGAGTTTAATGTGTGTGCATTATCATTGTAATATTATTTTATACTGACATTAAATCATAATCATTAAATGTTTAGTTATTTTACTATGCACATATAATAATATAATCACATTTCAAAATTAATAATTTTTCTTAAACGTCGGTGTAAAATTATTTTACAGTAACAGGCCAAATTAATTTATCTTGTATAACTTGTAATTATAAGTACAAGTATATATTTTTTTCATAAGATATGATAAGTATCTACATTTTTCTAAAAAAGAAAAAAGTATATACAACTAGAGTGTGTTTGGTTCAGATGGAGGTAATGTAATATTTAAAGGGTCATACTAACATATGAAAATAAATAGATTTTGAATGAAAAATCTCACCTTTTACAATTGTGAAGTATGAATTATAAAACTTTTAAAATTATTTTTCTACATTTGAATTCTTAACAAATATGAAAATAACATTTCAAATATATTTGTTGACATTTTCCTATTTTAAATTATGCATTTGGTTTTTTTTTTTTAAAAAAAAGAAAAGAATAATAAAATCTATCATTAAGTGATTTTTGTTCTCCTTGTATATTGAAGGATTTAGAGATGAGAGAGGGTATAAACTAACAATTACTATCTTTTAATTGCTCTCCAAACGGAGCTTTAAATATTGTGACGCCTTATCCATAAATTTGCATGCATATTATTTTAATAGTGGATGCACACGAAAGCTACTTTAACTTTATTTAATATTTAATATTTAATAAAATAAAGAAACGGGGAATATATGTTCTTTGATGCCATAATTGACATTATTGCTTCATTTTATTTAATTTAAACAATTATGTTTCCTTCACCACCTAATTTGAGGAGAAGAGAGGGTTTGGGAACTTGGGATAGAAAACAAAGGAAAATACAATCGTGTCTCCTCTTTGCCTAAAACATCTCCAAGCATGAGAATGTTTTTTCTCTTTCAAAATACTTTTTTAAGTCACATGAGACGTTTTCAATATAATCCTCATAAAATATTATTCCTCCTCGATTACAAAATGAATTACTTTCAACCACATCCTCATGTTAATCTTATTAAATGTAGAATCTATTACTATATTTTAATATTCCGTAAAATTCACGCAAAAAATACTGAATTTATGAATAAAGAGGTCGCATTGAATCCATGCTGATTCGAGTCGAGATTTGGAAGAGTTTACAAAGAGACAAAATTGTCTTAATGCCTATTTTTATTTAAGTATTTATATTATATGACTCAAATTCTATTAGTGATACAGTGGGGGTAATATTTCTAACAACCATAATTCCCAATAACACATTTGTTTTCATCTTACAGTAAAAAATATTATAAATTTTGTTGACTTTTACTCTAAATATTTTTTGTAATTAGAATGTTTTTTTGAATATATTTAATTTTAACTTATTAAAAGAAAAAAAATAATACTTTTGCTATTATAAAATATGATTAACTAATTTGTCTAATAAATTGAACTACCCTTATGATACGTTGGAGTGCGGATTTAATCTTCAACACTCACTTCTTCATATCGAATGTAAGTAAATTTTTTGAAATAAACAAAAATTCATATAAATTTAATATTGTATTTAATTAAGAAGAATGTTCAAATTATTTATTCACACTCTCAGGAACTAATTATGAGTGATTAAGCATTGGATATTCTTTAAAATATTATAAAATTCTAATATTATTCAATTAATAAATGATATAATTAAATAAATTTTTAATCTTTATAAATTTCAAAATTTTAAATTTAGCTTATATAAAAAAAATTATATTCTTTATTCTCTAAAAAATTATTATGTATACAATTTTAATATTTGTTGGAATATGAAAATATGTTTGAATGATATTTTACTTATAATATATATTTAAATAATATTGATTTTAATTTATTTTAACTCTACAGTTTTAAAAAAGATAATATACTTAGTTTGATCAAGAGATAAATAATTCTAATTACGTTATTTTTGGACTAAAATTAAATTCAAGTTCTCCTAAACGATTTATAATTAATTAAAATTTATTAATTATTTAAATTTAATTACTTGATTTTATTAATCTTAAAAATCGTTTAGTTTTATTGGTCATATAATCCTATCTAATTTAAATGATTTACACAAAATATTCGATTATTATAAACAACAAAAAGGGCAAAATTAATTTAATATTCGTCATGTTTTGATGATAGGAATGGGAAGGCAACCAATCACTTTCCCTTATATTGAGAGTTTTATTTCCACAAGGTTGCCATATAAACCATGATTCTTCTTTTGGCAGTTTCGATGTATAGGTGCCCCAAATTACCGACTATTCCATGTTATAATAATCACAAAATTTTGATTAGTTAATTGTTCATGTCTTTTCAACACAATTACGTACCAACTCATTAGAAATTAATACAACATTAATGATTAAGAAATTTTCACTTCTTTTCCCTGTTGTAGTAGTAGTATATGCGTACGTGTATATAGAAGTCACATGAAATAGTGTAGCTAGGCTCGTTAATACAGTGACACATCTTAAGCTCTTTTTTTAAATTTTGTTTTTATCAGTGCTTACATTACAAGACAAAATTATTATATATTTATAAAACTTCAGGTAATTCCCTCTCAACGAATGACAACAATTATTTAAATTAGAGATGACTAATATCATAAGATGAAGATTGATTAAACTTGTAGTTCTTGTACATATTATGATTATAACATGATAGTAAAGAATATGTCCTAAACTAATTAAATTATTTGATTATTTTATATATATTTAAAAATATAAACAAAAAAATATTATTTTATTAAATTATTATTTTTAAGTATTATTGCATTGTCAATATAATAGACATAAACTCAGCCAAATAATCTCATAAATGTTTATGACAATAGATAAGTTCAAAAAAAGCCAATCCAAATAGATCATAAGTCAAATGTCTCACTCTTTTTTAAGTTCAACATTAGTGCAACATATTATATTGAAAACACACAAACCTGCTGCTCTGGTGCGGAGCCTATTTCTCTGGACCCGAGTCTGCTGCTCTGGACCCGAGCCTACTGCTCTGGTGTTGAGCCTGCGGGCCTGGACCCGAGCCTGCGGGTTTGGACCCGAGTCTGTGGGTTTGGACCCGAGCCTGTAGGTCTGGACCTGAACCTCCACGTCTGGACCCGAGCCTGCTGGTCTGGACCCGAGCCTATAGGTCTGGACCCGAGCCTGCAGGTTTTGACCCGACCCTACTGGTCAGGACCCGACCCTACTGGTATCTTTTCGATTTTAAATAGCTAAATAATTATAATACTGAGTACAAGGTAATTCATCCTTTTACAGAATATATATTTACAGACATTAAATGGTATCTAATTATTTTGAATATGTTCTTAATATTAAAAGCTTATGAAAGTTTGAAACTGCACATTCCAAAAATTATGTAAAAATTAAATGGGTCAACAAATAAAACAAAAGTCACTTCAAAATAATCATTTTGTTGAACGCTAAGTTGGCATGCAGAAATTAATCATGATTTTGTTGTCATTTTTTCTAATTTATCTTCCAAGACCAGTGTTGAGACTTGAGAAGCTCTTGAATTCAAGAATATTATTATATTATTTTCATTATAATAAGTTGCCTTAATCAGCTATCTTTCTCAACTTTTCTTTTGTACTGTTTCATGCGGTGGCCTTTAGCAGGGAGAAGTAAAAGATTTTGAGAATTTGTATTGGATTTTTTGTGGCAATGTTTAGAAACAAAAAAGGACATCTATTTTTATTATTATAACATTTTTTTTTGATATAGTAGATTTATTTGTTTATATTAGTATACAATATGAACTTTAAAAATATATCTATCAAAATTGTGAATTATGTTGTGATTTAAAATAAAATGCTACTTTAATATTTGAAAAATAAAATAAAAAATGCAAAAGGTAATTGTAATTGACAAAAAAAATTTGTGAAATTTTATTGAGATATGCATGTAACACAAAAGTAAAAAAGAAATGTGTAACAAACTATCAAATTAGAAATAATTCTCCCACCTTATTGGATGAATATAAATTTAATTTATAATATCATAACATTAATGAAAATATAAAATTAAGTGTTAGGTTGATTCATTGGTTATTGAAGTGTTCCCTCCAACGTTAAATATAAATAAAATTAGAGACTTATATCATTGATATGGATAACAATATTGAATTTGTATATTTGAAAAAGAATATTTATATATAAAAAAATCAGTTGAAACTAACAACCATTGTCATATTTGTTTATCAATGATACGTATAACTACAACCGTTATCTTTTCAACCAACTAACAACCGTTATTATAAATAAAATATATTGCACATTCGAGTGAAGAAAAATAGAAGAATGATTGTTAGATTAATTATATTAAGAGAAATGTGTTAAATAACGTTTATAAGGTATTATTTATCGATTACCAAACATTAAATTGCACATAGTATAATTATAAAATATGTTTGTGATTAATGTATTATATTTGAAGTTAAATAATGTCCTCAATGCGTCACTACTGCAGCATTTGTAGGACAAAATCCACTTCAATGGTCTTGCTAAAGAATTAAAAAAGAAATTTTATATTGACAAGAATAAATTTTCACGACAGCCGTTAGAATTAGCCTCAACAAAAGTAAAAGTTAGTAAATCTCATGTTTTATTCCATTATTAAGCATTGGCCATTGGCATACAACATGACCAAACTGTTTAAGCAGGGAATGTAAAAGACATAACAAAATAAGAATTTGAAAATAATAGAAAAATGAACATAAAGAACTAATCAAATAAAATACCAAATTATTGTATTTGTCAAATATCATCTTTCACATCAGTACATGGTTTTTATGGACTGATGAACAATGTTTAGAATTAGAACTGTGCTGATGTGCATGAGCATTTGTAGAGCATGGCAGAACAGGGCTTTTCATAGCACAAAACTTATTCTTCATACCCCAAGAAAATAGAAATCCCAAGCCACAACCCTTTGGAGAAGAAGAAGCACATGAATTTATACCTGAACCTGTGAGACCATGATTCCAAGTATCACAAACTTTCTTGTTGGAATCATTGGTAAAATGTAAAACAGATGATGCAGCCAATGCATTGGCGTCAGGAAGAAAGCGATTGATCAAGTACGTTGGAGATTGATCACCACGAGATTCTTCAAGCTTTAATCTCAAGGCGTCGTTGCTGTCACTATGAGCTGCTGCCTCTGATTGTTGGATAATATCAAAAGCTTCTGATAGAGATAAATCATCCAACGCATCTGAGAAAACATCAGTCTTTTTGTTGTTGTCATCGTCGTCTCCATCACAACCATTGTCTTGATCAAATGCAAGATCAGCACTATCTACTTCGGGTTCAGCTGCTACTTTTAGTGGACACCAGAGGCAAGGAGGAAGTCTTAGGCGAGGGGTGTCTCCACCATCGATACCACCACCCCTCTTCAAGTCTTTTGGCATGCCTGGGGCTTGCTCCCATGAAAATGGAACTCTTGTATTTTGTAATGTATCTAGTGAATTTGACAAGCATGACGAACCTGCAAAACTTGAATAACAAAGACGCTTCGTTGACAAAAGAGGCACATTGAAGTTTAACTTTCTAGAAAGTATTGAATCCATGGTCACCAAACTTTGTTCTTCTTCTTCTTCTTCCATGTTAGGGAGCTTCTATAACTGGAGTGAGTATATCTGAGATGAGTAATTATTTGACAAGGTGTTCGTCAAAATAGTGATAAAAGAGAGCACGGCATCTACTCAGTTGGGGGAATAAATAAAAGCAGGTTAAATTATGGATATCTTGTGGAAATCATTAAAACCGAAATCTTGCTTTAAAATGGTCACGGATGGGATCAAAAGCCTCTTCCAGGTGGAAAGAGAAAAAACAAGCCAGGTGTTACAAGTTAAATCAATAAAACTAAAAAAAAAAAAAAGTAGGCAAAAATGGGAAGGGTGGTCAAGTATACGTGGTTATTTGTAGCATATTACTACAAGGTATGTAATGCTTGAAGACTGTAAATAATCCACAACAAGTAAAACAGGGAGGGGAGGGGATATAAGAAACAACACACACAGACGTAGATGAAATGAATGAAAACTTTCATAACTTAAAGAGCTCATCAAAAGTAAACTAGCGAGTGAATGGGAAAACTGTGTTTATACAACACATGAAGAGTGCGAAAATACTACAACACAACTTACATTGGCGATTGCTC
This sequence comes from Cicer judaicum, assembly GCA_037974835.1. Taxonomy (NCBI): domain Eukaryota; kingdom Viridiplantae; phylum Streptophyta; class Magnoliopsida; order Fabales; family Fabaceae; genus Cicer; species Cicer judaicum. Next base: position 6,798,657 of record JBBPBS010001171.1, on the reverse strand, counting down.
AGCCATTAATATAGTTGTAAATATCTAAAGTTGTTGCACAACAAATTGACTTTCATGTACAAGTTTAGTCTAAAACTGTGGTAACTTGTCACCATTCTAGCTGCTGCCATGGCAGATGGGAGAATAGCAGCAGCATCCGCATTACTTGAATCATAAGCTAACAAAACCATAATCCAATTACATATATTTACAAGGTATTCTGCTCCTCTATTTCCCCTTCAGTTTGAATCCAGATTTTCTTTCTAACTCACCTTTTCCCTTCTGTGATTCAGCATCCATAAGGTCAGCCTAAAAGATACACACCACACCTTTCCTCGTGGCAACATCCAATAGATAAATAGTGATGATGATTGCTGGGTCATTAGGTGTGATGAAGTATTGGTTCCTATGTGTAGGCCTGTCCCCATAAGAAACACAGAAAACATGATAGTTAACTTCTGATTATCTCACTTTCCATCATTAATTCGCCCCCGGGCTTTATTACAAAGCTCTAACATCTCAGCATGGCTAGGATCAAGACACAGGGCTGCTTCACAGTCTCGGACAGTAGAAACAAAATCACCCATTGAATCATAAAATGCTGCTCGAAGATGTAACAGTTGCAGTTCTGGCTTAAAGTTGATGGCCCTTGATAGCTCTGATATTGCTTCGGCTTCCTTATGATCATCCATTAAAACTGATAGAGAGAGACACCGTGTCAGAACATCAGAAGATTTGTGACACCAAGACTTATAGTAAGGTTTCAAGTGTTCAAGACTAAAACATGATCACATTATTATGCTCACAACACTTATAGCAAACACAGTACTTCTACCCGAACTAAGGTCAAATATCAAGACAACAAAAGCATAGAAAATAAAGGAGGTTCTAATAAATTAGGTCGCCAAACAAGAACAGGTTCAAACTCAAAAAGATTCATTTCCTTTCTCACTTCATAAATGAATGCAGGTGACAAGATAAACTAGCCCAAAATGAGCATGGCACCCTCCAGAATGTGTAACTTGATAGGTGTGTTATCAACACACACTATCAGAAATTCTGAACTGGCATTTTATTCTTTACGGCTTTATTTAACATTGAAAGCAATACATAGCTCATTTTGTACTTAATAAATGTGCAAGCTCCACATATTATTTCCCATAATCTTTAACCCAGTAAAAGGTGAGTATGTGAACAAGACTGTCCCAATGCAAAGGTGCGAGCAGATCATAGGAGACGCGTGCTGCAGAATTAGGACAGTCAAAAGGATAATATACTTTTCAGCAGGAGGAGAAAAGGAGACGACGGCTCCAGCATGGCTAGCTAATTTTGACCATCCTGATAAACACAAGCCTAAACATGATAAAGGCAATAGGAAGAAATTAATGGATAGCCGCACTGCTATGCAGGTGCCAGTATACAGATCCTGCTGTCCATAGGATTTTGTACCCACATAGGCATATGAGTTAAATGGGTCAGCTCACAGAAGCTTGCATTTAAACTCATATATTTGATAAGCCCGTATAAACCTGAGTAAAACAAGCCAGTCTGCGGATCATCCTGCATATTTTCTTATAGTTAAATTTTCTCTGCTTACACAATATCTTCAAACCCGTTAGGTGGATGGGTCCTCAGACTGTGTCCTTGTATACCCAGCTCTCCATCACAATGCTTAGAGGAGTTTAACATAAGATAAATGCACCTTAAGTTTAGAGAAAGATCGTGGATGGAAGTTGATGTAGATGCAATGTTCCAATTAAATTATAGAAAACTTAATCACTGCCAACTTAAAAAGCTGATTTAGCCATTAGGGTACATAACACAAGTAAATGAAGAGTAACTAGTTGTATGGAAATTACCTGCCGCCCTATATCTGTACGGATATGTCCTTAAAGGATCCAACTGTGTAGCCAAACTAAGATCGCTCTTTGCCATGTCACGATCGCAATATTCTGAACGTTTCTCATAAGCTGATGCATTATTCTGGGCCTTTTCTATTAGCTTCGTCATCTCATCATAAGCCGCTTTGTGCTGATTTTGAAGATGATATACACGTGCCAACCCCTGATGTGCTCGAGTATGCTTGATGTTAAGTGCATGTTTGTAGCAGTCAGCAGCAAGGTCTAGCTTTTCGCAATCTACATATATACTCCCTAAATTATTTAGTGCCTACAATGTTGAATGACAACAATGAATTTATTATTTCAGCACCAAAATCAAGTTTATATGTTTAATCTCAATACGATGTAACACTCACTTGTCCCTTTCGAAGACCATCTGAAGGGCATTTTAGAGCTTCCTCCAAGAGATCAATCACATTCTTTAAAGATTCCGAATCAAGACATGAGTCAGCTAATGCATAAGCTTTGAGAAAGAAAGCTTCAAATGACCTTTGAATAGAAATCGACTCCTCAGCCTTTGCTATAGCTTCTTCACGATGACCAGTGTCATACAATATCCATCCTTCATAGACAAGTCTTTCATGTGCTGAAGAAGAATGATTTCTAGCCAGACGCAAACTACGCATGGCTGCCTTTTGAGAATTTAACCTGCAAGATTATTCTGGAACATTAATGCCTAAAAGGGACAGGGTCATGCTCAGGCATTATAAGTAATGGAGGACAAAGTCACAAAGCAGTAATTAAATATTCTATGTGAACAACAATTATATATTAGAAAGAGTTAGTGTTCTATATATGGTGGATGCTGGAAGCTTAGAGAACAAGTGATAAGATATACATTCAAATAATCTGATCGGTCATCTAAAAGTAACAAATATTAGCTTCCATGGAGTTAGAGAGGACAGCAGGAGATATTAACAACTCAAACACGATTTCCCACTATAATTTTTAAGACCTTTTACAGGCGGCAAATTTTGTAATTTCTGCATGTAGAGAATACTCCATGCTGTGGAACTGGATTCAACCAGTCAGTTTTAGCAGATCTTGAAGCAAGTTATGTTCAGAAGATCTCATTATGGTTACTAAACCTTTTAACTACAGGAAGATATCTGGGCTTGGGAAACTGGATATATCCCTTAACCTAGTAACTAGTCAGTAGCAACAACATGAAAATGGAATAGGAAATATGATAAAGACCCAATGTAAGAAAATACCACGTGTATTCTTTTCTGAAGAAGGAACAATTACAGAAGGATATCTCCTGCCACTTAAGAACCCATCTCCTCGGATAAATGCTTAGAGCATACTGCTCAGCTGAAAAGCCAAAAAGACGTACACTTTTGTTGAAATATACACTGATTTAGATCTTTATTATTAAGATATTTTACTAGGATTAATTTAGAGTCTCACTTTATTCCCTTAATTAGGGGATTGTCCTTGTACAATTTTGATTATAAGTAATGTCACACTGAGAGCTAATCTCTTACACTATTCAGCACAAAACCTTATTCTCAAGTTGGATTCAGAGAAGTAACCAAACTGTTCAGGCAGCACCATAATGTAAGGAGAACGCCTGAAAGAGTTGGGAGGACCCACTGACTGAACTAGGTAAAAACAGAAAAATCAGAAGATGATGAGAACAAGGGGACCATCGGCAACCTCGTTGGAGGTCTTGAGAGTGGTGTGTGGCCTTCACACTTCATAACTGACTGCCACCCTGTCACTCGTCTCTCCTCATTACCCTCACATTGTCACACTCACATGGATGTATCCTCTTCCAATGTCTATAACTAACTTCACAACTCATCTATCACTCTCTTTCCTGTCCTTTTTTTCTTACCCTTCTTCCTATAAACAAGCAAGACTTTTGGTCCTTGAAGGACTTGGTCCACTCCCTGCCCACTTGTTGCTTCATTTCTTGCTTTGTCTCCACAGCTCCCATCAAAATGAACGAAATGATCGTGGATTGAGCATTCCTTCATGTATATTTTCAAAATTTCCAAAAAAAAATTGATTCCATTTTTCCTCTTTTGCTTATTTTGTCCAGTATAATTTCTCTACTAAACATTTATTCTAAATTAAAAGTAATAAATAAATTTGAATATTTTCGAATATAAAAAATATATGAATATAGAAAATATAGAAATATATTATATATAGAATGATTTTATATTAACTATTCATTCCTTATACTCTCATATGAAGTCTAAAGATGATAGAATAACAGAAGGAGATAACTCAATCTGCAATGGGAAAATGTAGTGTTGTCAAATAGCCGATATAGCAGCACTATAGCATAGCGGAATTTGAACAAATCGCTATTGCTCTATAATATGCTATTTAGTACAAAACGTTGTCAAATAGTTGCTATCGCGGCGCAATAGCACTATTGCATAGCGGAATTTGAACAAACCTCTATTTTCTGCGATCTGCAATTTACAACACTGCGAAAGTGATAGCAATAACTGCAACACACAAGGGACAGCTAAAAACTGTTCCACAGCAATTTGTTACTTTGTATGATTTGATGTATGGTTGTGCTGCAATTTCCTGCCATTTTAACATAGTACTAAGTTGCAATTCACAACAAACTAACCAATAGCGGAATTTGAACAAATCGTTATTGATCTACGATATGTTATTTAGTACAAAAGGTTATCAAATAGTCGCTATCGCAGCGCTATAGCACTATAGCATAGCGGAATTTGAACAAGTCTCTATTTTCCACGATCTACAATTTACAACACTAGGAAAGTGATAGCAACAACTGAAACACGCAAGGGGCAACTAAAAACTGTTCCACGGCAATCTGTTCCACAGCAATTTGTTCCACAGCAATTTGTCCTATCATTTTAACATAGTACTAGTTGCAATTCACAACAAACTAACCAATATAGCAGAAAATATAGACAAGGGTTCCTTCCATGCATGCAGAAATAAATTCATAGTTCACAGAAAAGAATAATAATGAAAACAGATCTAGCTATATTTAAATTCAAATCATCCTCATTAATAACAGAGCAGAATAAAACAATCAATAGAAAATAATTACACTCACAGAATTCTAGCTGGATACAACATTAAAAAAAATATATAATTGAGTTAATGTAAAGCTTACACTCACCGTAAAAGAAGTAGAGATTGCCGAAAGCGTAAAATACTTTTCCCCGGGTTGTTTTCTAACATATGGTGTACAACAGCCAAAGAACCAATATCATCAACAGAAGACCATCTGTCATACAATTGTATCCAACAATCAGCCTGATTCCACTGCTGAGCAACAGGGCGGAGGAGTTCTACCACACGGTAGCCTTGCATATTCCCATAAAACATCATATAATTTGGATCCAATGTCAAAATTGCCCTGACATCCCTGAGAGCTCCTTCATAATCCTTCATGGCAATCAAGAACCAAGCTCTCAATTCAAGGCAGTCAGGAGAAATCTTGAAACCAATTATTTTATTGATTTCAGAAATGGCAGCTCCAATCTTACCCTCCTCCACCAAACAAACAGCCCGGTGTTTGTATGGAAAAGAAAGAGTTGGATCTAATTCAGTTGCAGAGATCAAGTCCATCGTTTTTTCCTTCCCAATGCAATACAAAGACCTTTCCTGATACATCCAACCAACAGGTTTATGAGCAGAAATAAGGCAGTTTATCATCTTGTATGCCGAATATGTGTGAGCACGCTTATATTTGGCCCTCGCAACACCAACTGAAGAATAAATATGTCCTGCCTTAACAGCAGCTTCAAACCAATGCTGTGCATCTTTGTGTTCATTTCTCTCAAGCATCACAACACCTAATTGGTGATAAGCAAGTTGTTTCTGCCAACCACTCGCTGCACACTCTCCTAACCGTTCTAAGATCATCACAGTTGTGTTAGATTTTATATCTTCCTCCATCGCAACCTGACTCAAAAAACAATACAAAGAAAACGACACATGCCCTACCAAGGCCAACCTATCCCTACCCTCTACACTACAAAACAATCTCATAACACTCAATCGGTGCATTGAACCAGGGAGCTCTCTCAGAAACACCTGCAAGCAAGCTGCCACTAGTAGATACGCCGTCTCCTCTAATCCATACTCAATCAACAACAATGAATCATCCATGTCCAATACCAAAGAAGCTAAATGAGCATCACAAGCAGATTTCATCTCCACACAACAAAACCTATTCGCAAAAGAAAGCATCTCTAATACAACATTGTTGGGAAACTGATTCAGCCTCTTGGTTCTACTGAAAACCTCAACAGCCATCATCACCTCAACAGAAACACCATTGAGGGAGAAATTTATCTTCTCCTTCCTAGACTCAACAAATCCACCATACAACATTGCCATAAAAGGCCTCGAAAGCGATGCCATAGAATATCTACTACACCTAATTTCACTATCACCTATACAAAAAGACATATCATTGTAACTACCAACATACTCATCTTCATAAGAAGTTGAGCATTCACATTCCCCATCATCATCATCATTATCAACAATAACCGCGTCTTTACGAAAACACAAACAACGATCAAAAACAGATTCAGGATCATACCCTAGGACCAAACTAGCCTTAGGACATTCAAGTTTTCTTCCACAACAATCCATTGATGAAGATCCAACAAGTTCATCCTCTCTCCTCTCATACCTCAACCACGAAGCCAACACAACCTTCGAGTGAACATCCACCGCATGCTGCCGCGCTGACCGGAGACTCCGCCGAAACAACTTGACATCAGAAATTCCCCGGAACACGAAACACTGCTCCAAGAACACCTCGAATTTCTCAAGCTCGTCGCAATTCTCGATCCGACGATGAACACCGGCGAGGGTTTCAACCAAATCAATAGGTTTCAAGCAAGGATCGATCCCAGGTTCTAGAAGCTCCGACGAGGGAAGTCCACATGGGAGAAGACCCTCCAAAACGACGTCGCGTGTCGCCGTTTTTGTACCAACCGGTTTTGTTCGACCGGGTTGTTTAGACCGGTCTAGTAAATGATGAAATAGTTTCTCACCGACGGATTCTCCGTTGATCGGAGCGCCAGCGGAGGGGTTAAGAGCGTAGACCTGAGTGCCTTTACAACCATCCGTGATTTTCGTACTACGGATCGAGGTGAGGATGTTGTGCTGCATCTTCCTTTTTTTTGTGTGTATATTTTTTTTTATTTTTTTGTTTTTTGGAGTTCCACCAAAATTGGAAAATTGACGGTGGAGCTTTTTGAGAATGATTGAAGGTTTTAGATTTTGAGGGAGTAGAAGATGGATTGAGATTTGAGAGAGAACAAAACTGGATAATTGTAAAAATTATTATTATAAAAAATAATAAATAAATAAATGTTTTTTTTAGATTCCCCTATTTTTTGGGTGTTTTTTTATTGCTTATTATTTACTTTGTGTTCACGAGAAAATGGATGGAAAAAGTAAACGAGAAAAATGAGAAAATAGGTGGTGGCGGTCGCTACTGGCCAACATTGAAGTTGATGTGAATGTGGAGATGGAGGTGGCATTCTCTCTCTTTATTACTTATTAGTACAATTTTTTTGCCGCGCTTTAATCTTAATCTTAATTGCATGTCCAAATATACAAATCCAAATATACAAAAATTTACATCTAGTTATCTTTTTATCAATTAAATAATGATTTTTAAGTGTTGGGAAAATACATATATAATTTTCAATCGAATAAAAAACAAGTCTAATTTTTCTCAATTTCTTTAAGTTTTTTTTATTTGGTATTATAAAATTATATTATATTTATACAATATTTAAATATATCTTTGATCTTTATAAATATATCACTTTTTATTTTATTTTTTGTGTATTTTTTGTTTAGATTTAAGCCCTATAAATTAGATACGACGGACTTTGATCCGTAACGTAATGTGACTTTGTAAATACACACCAACACATTATCTTTTATGATATATTAAAAATTAAAATATTTTATATTATTAATTAATAAATTTATTAATTATTATTTAATAATTAGTGTCATTTTATAAAAAAAATATCAATAAAATTAAAAATGGTGCTTAGGGCTTTTTAGAAAATTCGTTTCCTGCTTTGCCATGGTTTGCCAACTCATTTTTAAACCACATAGTGAAAATCTTACAATTGTGAGAACTGAACTAACTCAAGTTAGATAAGTCAGTATAGTTTTTGTGTATGATTTTTCTATCCTTTATTTTGAATTATTTATACACACAAACTACACTTTATTATAAATTAATTTATTTTATTTACTTTTAACATATCTATAACATTTTAGATATTCTATTTCAATCAAAATTGATCTTGAATTAATTTAAATTAAACACGTAAATTAAAATTTTAAAATAGTTACAATTCAAATCTCAATTACTATTTCAACATTAGTTATAACATAACATTGGACATAATTGTCCCTTCTTTAATATCTATATATATGATAATTTGCAGGATATCTTGTTTTCTATTGATCGTAGCAATTGCATGCTTACAAGGAATTCCAACCAATTCTCAATAGTTGCAAGGGAAACTGTGTTTTTCCAAATCAACAATAAACTTGTATGTAAATAAGGTATGAGTGACTTCAAAGCTTAATTTACCAGCAATGTAGCATACCAATTTCCACTATTTTTCAATGTTTTGGCATAAACTCGCCTCAATTGAAATGACACTTGGACACTGCCACATCAACGACCGTTAGCCCAGTTTACATCAAGGACTAAATGTGGTGCCGAAAATTTTTTGGGGACCATTGAAGAAAATATTAAGAGTAATAAAAATTAAACTTTTGATATTTATAAGCACAAAAAAATCATTTAACCCTTTAAAATATTAGGTTTATTAAGTATTATTGTGATCACAGTTATTATAATCGAATATGATGACTTCAAAACAATGTATACATGATTATTTATAAAGTAAAATTAAGAGAGAGAAAACAAATCTTATATTTAAAATGACATTAATTTTAAGACATTTTTTTTTCCTTTCAAATGTGACATTGTTATATAATGCGGTTTCTTTACTTAGTATTCCATCAGTAACAAAATAAAAATAAAATTCGACACATTTACGTTGGGACAAAATATGAACAAAAATTGATTGTATTCATCTTTTGAATGATATTATATCAACAATGTTCCTCATAATTAATTACTCGTTTATTTTATAAATTTAACTGAGATAAAATGTAATTTAAGTGGCTAAGCTAATTTATAAACGAGATTAATAAAAATAAATGAGAATAACAAATTATTTTAATAAATACATAAGTGATTAATTTTATTTATAATTTATTTCATAATATTTTATTTTATCCTCTCTTAAAACACGTTTATGTGGCGAGTCACATAAAATTACAAGAAATGGTAAGTTCTTTTAATTTAATTACAAATAATAATTTAGTGTTAACTCTTTTTTTTTTCAATTTAGTTCAAAACATTTTTAAACGTTGACACCGATATTTTTTTTTTTATTGAATTTGTTAAAAAATACACTAATAAAAAGTCATGCTAGAGTTCTTTAGCTTCAAATAAATATAGAAAAAATATCATATTTCCCATCAAATTCTTAAATAAAAAAAATAAAAAAACTCAAATATTCATTATTTGTGGTATTCTTTTTAGAAAAAAAGAATGTTGTGCATTCTTTAGTTGGATTCACATTTTTTCACTCCAAATGCTTGAGTAGTAATCTTAATTTATATTCAACGTCTATAATTTCAAGTAGAATGCATCTCTTGTCTTATTGAAGACGATATGTAAAGTTGATGTTGATGAATGAAAATGCGTGTAATAAAAAAAATCTTCGAAGCTATGCTCATTAAAATAAGGCTTAATTAATGCAGTTTTGGTTCCGCTAAAATTTTAGCTGAATCGCTCTCATTTTGTTTCTCTTTAGTTTTGGTCCCTCTCAAACAGAATTTTGGTCCAAAATTTGATGAAATTTAATTTATTTTGCATTTATTTAAGTCACACAATGTCTCAAGATCTCATTTGCAATAATTGTATCTGAAATCTATTATTATAAATGGTGTAATACGACTTTAAAAAATGAAATTTCATCAAGTTTTGGACCAAAATTCTGTTTGGGAGACCAAAACTGGGGAGAAACAAAATGAGGGAACTACACTCGTGATTAAGCTAAAATAGGGGGACCAAAACTGCAATTAAGCCTTAAAACAAATAGATGAATATGCCCCACAACTGATAGCATAACATTTAATTATTCACACTTTGCGAGAAACAAGGAAAACAAATTAAACCAAATAAGGAGAAGATCAACTTTAACTAAAAAATAAATTTAAATAAATAAAGAAGATGATGAAAGTTTGAATTTTATTTATTTATAGATTTTGATTGAGAGGGTGAAATTTTTATGAGTTGTTTAAAAGATGAAGAATTCTAATTTATTTATTTTTTAATAGATTATATATGAAGTAAAACTGAATGTCACGAAATGGAGGTTGGATTGTAACTATTTTTAAAATTTAGTTTATACACTAATATTATCCTCTCAAATTGTCTTTGAAGTGAGGATGATTAGATGAAAAATAATCATTCTTTTATTGAAGATGATCTAAAGAAGAATAATATAAATTTGAAATATGTATGATAAGTGTGCTAATTGTGTGAATACAATAAATATAATGAGAGTAGAGTTTAAGAAGATTTACATACATAATTTATATTGTTCACATAATATAGGCTACTCCAATCCTCACAACTTTGTGAAATTTTTTGCTAATGTTCAAAAAGTCGTCCTCTAATCTGCACCTTTTCAACTATGTATTTTCTTAGTCTCATCAGACTTACAATATTGCATGTCTACTAGCCTCAACATGCTTATAAAATAAATCAAGTTTATATTAATTTGAGTATATACAAGTAGGAATGTGTTTGATTTGTTTGGGATCAAATTACAACTTCTAAGATAGGATAGTAATGTGAAGTTATATATAACACACTCAATAGAAAATATTCTCATATCTATTTAAGTTTGAAAAAGTGTGTAGAATGATGATAAGCTTGAATAACTTAAGATATTTTCTTGTAGATGATTCTCTTGATGTTTGAAGATTAGTACTATATTTATAGTTGCCTTTGGAGATTCAAACACATGGTTTAGCAAAATATAGTTGTTGGAGACTTTGCTATGTTTCCTTGGAATTATCTTTATTTGCAAAACTATCATTTAACATTTCATTCTTCTTGATGTGACTGATGTTTTTGCTTTTCCCAACAATTTGAAGTGACTTTTCTTACAAGTCAAGGACACCATTTTTTGTACCTTTGTACTTTCACTTATTTTTCCCATGTGCGAGAATGATCATTGAACACAGTTCATCCCCAGTTTTGTGTTGCTTATCCTATGCGTTTATCCTCATATTTGGGGTGATTACGATTATTGAATTTCTATTTTATTAAATCTTGATGTGATTGTTGCTTTTTGTTTTCCCTTTTTCAACTACTTTGACCAGTGCGCCTTTTCAAGTACTTCACCTTTATGTGTCGTTGTACATTTTTGTATGCGTCAAATTTGTTATGAGGATATCCTCTGCATCTATCCTCGTCTTGAGACTATATTCATCCTCTCGTATAACTGATTTAAAGATGTTCATGGATGATCATCCTCAAATCTATGTAAGTCTTTGAGAGATGATTGTATATCTTTCTTTTCAATATGCGGCTATTGGAATTTATCGTAAACATATTGACACATTTTTTACTTGTTATGTAACCTTATAGAATATAATTTGTAAAAAAATATTTTTATTATCCTCTTGATCTATTATAGATGAGAAGGTTCCTTTTTGTTTCTAATACCTTGAAAATCACGATTGATGTGTTTGTCTTACTGCAAAGGCTTTTGTATAAATTTGAACAATATTGACATAATTTTTTTATATTATTTACATAAGACCTCATTTTTATATATGAGATGATTTCTTTCAAGAGTCCATTCTGAAGTTATGTGAAGTGCAAGGATGAAAGTTCTTGTCTCCCACATAAGAGTTCGTGTTTGATGTGATGTTATTTCTATTTACTTTTGATAAACCTTGAATAGTGTGAATAACTTATCAACTTTTATCTTGTTGTAGTTTTATTACAATAACTTTTTCAACAATTGTGAGATGAAAATTTTGATAAATATTTATCATTGGATATGATGTTGTGGAAAATATTCATCCTCAAATCTATCATCAGATCTGGATATATAGATACATCATATAGATACATCATATACAGATGATGTGTCCATATAGATACATCATGACCCATAATTCTTCTTGACTTCTACCAAAAGATTTTATGTGTGATCGAGATGCAACATATACAGATGATCATCCTCAATTTGAGGATAATCATATTTATATTTATGAATTAGGCTCCTCAATTCTTTATTATGGTTAAATACATTACTTGAAATAGTGCGATAACAAAGTATATCATATGTTGTATGTTCCATATAAGTTCAATTCTACAAGTGCAACTATACTTGCATTCTTGTTGACGATCCTTCAATGTGGCATTATCTTGAAAATTGTGATGATTTTCTCATCCTTTCAATTAAAGGCTTTTATGATTCAAATGATAGTCAACTTTGAATATCTTCATGAAAACTATGATGCTACTAGTGTAATCTTTTAATATTATTCTAATTTTTTAATTGTTGAATTGATACAATACACTTGTTTATGTTAGTGGCTTCAAGCTTGACCACTTATGTTCTTTCGATAAAATACTCAAATGTAAATAATAGTAGATAGCCATTTTAATTTTTTTTTTACTTTAAAATATATATATATATATATATATATATATATATATATAATGATAACAATGTTAGCATTCTAGAACGTAAATAATAAATCAGGAGAAAAAAAATTAAAAGACTAGATCATTACTTGTAATCTTATGTGGTTTGTCGCATTATCGCATTTTAACCCATGTCTTATTATTATTATTATTATTATTATTATTATTATTATTATTTTAAATGAACTTAGAAGGAAAAATTAAAAGATCAATGATAATTTTTGTACAATTTTTTAAAGATAAATTATCTAATTAGAAAAAATATTATAATAAAAGAAATTTATATCGACTATTTTGAAGTATAAATTCTTTATAGTTGAGATGGTAACATGATTTATGGTGGTTTAACAATTAAATTTTGAGAGACATATTTGTTTTATTTTATTTTTATTAAACTAACATCGAGTTATTATTTCAATTATAAAGATTAGGAGAACATCATCGTTAAAATTTTAAAAGATTTTTAAATATAATTTGTTCATATAAAGATTTTTAAAAGATAATTTGTTTATATTATCGAGAATATATATAATTGACTTTGTAGGAATTTATAAGAGACTTTGATATTACATCTCTATCCAAAACTTTAAGACAATAATTATACTGATGTTCTCTCTTATTTTATATCATATATACAAACATTAAAATATGTTTAATCCAAATTTTTAGTCAAATAAATATTAACTTTCATTTATATTTATGATGAAGGAAAGAAAATATTGTTTATACAGAATATTTAGGCGCAACACTTAATCATAATTTTTTTTCTTAATAGTATACGTTTTTAAAATAGTTAAATTATGTATTTTATCTTTACAGAATGTACACTTTTTTTGTTTGATAAAAATTATGTATTTGTTTTGTGTGCTAGTATTTATAGAGGAAATACGTGAAGAATGTCAAATCACCAAATCCACATGACAAACACTAACAGTACAACACATTGCCTGGCTGATTGGCACGGATTGTACTTACGAGAATGAATTGCACATGACTGCATGTGGTTAACAATTCTTTCAATTATTTGTTCTTTAATAATAATAATAATAATAATAATAATTATATCTGTATATGTTTTTTTTTACAAAAAAAAGTATAAAATAAATTTTTTATTTTATAAAATTGATATATTTTTAGTTTGTAGAAATTAAAATTAAAAAAGAAAATCATATTTATAAAATTAAAAAGTACTATTTTTTATTCAATCGAAATGAGAATACAATAATTTTATGATTAAAAAATTATTTAATTATTAAAAAAATACATATCGAATTAATTTTGATGGTTTGACTTAATAATAAAAACGATACTAAAAATTTATATCTTAGAAAAATATAAATATAAATTCATCATAAGTGTTTGATAAATTATAATTTTTTTTTTTATATTGGA
>JBBPBS010001171.1:6726211-6778867 GCA_037974835.1 Cicer judaicum | reverse complement strand
AAAAAAAAAAAAGCTCTTTGGTCTTTGTATTTGCAATTATTTATTAAGGACTAGGGAGAGTATTAAATTTGACACCGTGAAATTGATTTTGCTTCAATATTTGTAAGCATCTAAAAAAGATTTTAATTAATTTGGTTTTAACTTCTTTGCAAAAATTCATTGGTATTACTAAAAGTTTCATACTTTCTATGATAAATTTGGGATAAAGATCTTGGTAAGCTTGTTGGCTGTTTAGTTGCACAAGTCATACATCTCTAAATAATGTATGTTTTTAAGGCAAAGGAACTTATATTAACATGCACATCCAAGCTAAAGAATGAAAACAATACAAGAGAAAGTCTCAACTCCCAACATTCAGCTCAAATCATGACATTGATCTCACAGACTCACTCCAAATCGATAACAACAGTCCCCATTAAAAATCTAAGCATATTATTCACAACAAAACATCAATATTTGGACTAAAAAACCAGCTGCACCATTAGATTCATTTATGATACTAATTGGGATTTGATACTATTTTTTTCATACTAATTGAAATTATAAACTTTAAACAACATAAAACCACCTGCATTCGATTAGTAAATCAATTAAATATACATATTGGAATTAGAAAGTTACAACTAAATCATATCAATTTCAATAAATCAATATACAAATGTACTTTGCCTAAAAGATGTATTCTCATTCACATTGGGATAAATATTCAATTGAATTTTATTTTTACTCATTCAATTGAATTGAGACATCAATAACCCCCTCCTTTTGCTAAGAACAAATACCAAGAAACTTGATAAGTTCCTCTAAAAGTAGCAATTCAAAAACATCAACCAAACAAACCACACAATTAAAAAAGTCCATATATCCCTAAAGGGTGATTGGGCCCCATCATTACAAACCCCATTTCCTATCAAGTAGAGAAAATTTTAGTGATTTAGTTTTTGCTGGATTACTATATATGATTATTGACTGTATTACTTGGATATAACAGTGTTAATTCTACTCAATTGAGCAAAGTCATATATTACCATTTATGGAACAATATTTCTACAAATTTATGTAGACAAACACACATCTAGTCATTAACAGTCTTTCATAGTCTGGCAAGGAAAACAACGGTAAAGGAACATGCCAAAAGAACATACAAGAATATACTTGCCATTAGCAATGCTTTCATTATTTACACATTCTAACATTGACTAAATCCTTTATTTGGGATCAACACTGTATGCTTTAAAGAAAGAAAAAAAAGAAAAATTATGCACTATGAAGTAGATGTCCTAAAAGAGAAAAGAAAAATAGAAATAAAAGGGTGTTAGCAGGGGATGTTGTGGTTGGTGCTCTGCAGGAACACTTCCACTTGTAAGTGTCACCAACATGGATGCAATCAATTCATTGAAGACACCATTGGCATGCAATCAAACATATGTAAATGTCAACAGAGTGGAATTACCATCATAAGCTTGGTACAACCCAGATAGGACAAGGAACACCACAATCGCTTGATGTCTGCACAGGGAAGTATTTGATGCTGCTATCAGTCAAACAAAACTTCCCCAACTTCAAAACCTTCGTAGAACTCCCATAACATGATGGAATAGTGGCACCAAAATAGACACTATTCCCACTAATTAACTCTTTATTGTAATTAAGTTCATCTCTTGATATTATCATGCTCTTGCAACTACTAACGAAAGCCACTCTATCATCCAACCTCACACTCTGCCACTCAATAGGCTCTTTGTTCATGTCCAGCTTGTACACTTCAATTCTGGCAACCTTAACTGGGTTCAAGATACATGTCATGTAAATCAAGTATAGCTCTTTTAACGCTTCATCTTTGCCTAGAAACTGTATAATGAATATGATATCATCCTCCTTGAGTTTAATTGAGTCTGTTGGTGTGAATAGTGGAAGTTTAGTCAACTCTTCAGCCTTTGGAGGTCCATTAGTGGTGCCATTGAGATCACAAACCGATAGTATGAAATCTGGGTCTTTGTCAATTGCTAAATACAATTTACTGCCAATAATTTCCATGTCCAAAATAGCTCCCATACCCCTAAATGGCTTAATTGTAATCCATACCTTGTCTAAGCGGTCATAAACTACAATAAAATTAAAATTGCTCAAAAGAATAGCTAAATACATTGAAGTTGTTTCGAAAGAGAGCACCATTTTTTCCACATATAAGTCACCTTCCCTACGAGCTATGGATGGAGTGGGCAAGACTGGTGGTAGCATGAATTTAATATTAGACACTGGATTCAAGACGAAAAATGTCATAATTTCTTTTAGAGTATGGTCACCCACAATCAACCATCCTTCAACTGAGCCAAAACAAAACTGATTGTGGTCAAACAGTTGAGTTTTGGGGCGATGCAAACTTTCTGTACTCAAGCTGTAAAACATTGAGTCTTTATTTCGTAGTAAAATTAGCGGCAGTTCGAGTAAATGGTGGCAATTATCTCTTGCAATGACATTAGAAACTGATATCCACCAAGGAAAGCATATTGCTTTCAATGCAAGATATTCTCTAAGGGGCAAACGCTTCATAATCTGTTCCAATATATCAACTGGTAGATTTTTCCACATGCTGCTTTGCTCCATCTCGCATTTTTCAGAATGCTTACGTTTTTTGATGTTTTTATCTCTTTTTTCTGTTGTTATCTCCATAACTTTTCTGATACAATGGAAAAAAAAAAAAAAAAGAATACGGAAGCAAATAATTTATTAGTCCATATAATAACTAATTGAAAGTAAAATCAAGTGACAGAGAAGAATCCTTGCCACTTTGAAATATAACTTCAAGAAATATAAGTACACACACCTTTTGTTTTTTATATATATAAAAAGACTATTTAATATAGGAAAAAGAATTCCAACTACATTAACAGTTCAGAACCTAACAATCACATTATTATTATAGTTATGAAGAAACAATTAATCCAACAAAAAATTAAACCAAGAAATAGCAGCAAAAACGCGCGCCAAAATGAGATTCACACAAAAAATGTGTAAAAATCTAAAACAGTAATGAGAGCAACAAGAAAGAGAGAGAGAATGAAAAAATGTACATACAAGATTTACGAGATTCTGTGACAATTGTAAGAAGCTACACTATGAGTGAAAGAATCTGAATTTGAATCAAAATAGAGAACCTTTTGAATCTTTCCCCTTTCTATGTTCAAGATCAACAATGAATGAAGAACCCAAATTTTCACACTCTGATTTTTCTTGCTTTTCTATTTTCACGTTGATACAGTTGAACCCTTCCTTTTATATATTTTTCTTTTTCAATTCTACCAACCAAATTTATTTATTTATTTTAAAAAAAATATACTTAGTCACATTCCCACATAATGTCTAGTCTATATTCTAATGATAATAATATAATAATAGGATAGTTTAATTGCAGTTTTGATCTCTCTATTTTAGAAGTAGTCATTTATTTTGTTTCTCTTCAGTTTTAGTTTCAAAAACAGAATTTTGATCCAAAATTTGATAAAATTTCATTTTTTAAAGCGTACTACACCATTTATGACTATATATTTCCGGTACAATTGTTGCAAATGATATCTTGAGACATACTGTGACTTAAATAAATAAATAAATAATGAAATTTTAGACCAAATTTCAGCTTAAGAGACCAAAACTGGAGATAAATAAAATAGGAGGACTACTTTCGCGATTCAGCTAAAATAAAGAGACTAAAACTACAATTAAACTTAATATAATAAAGAAACTCCAAAAATAACGATCACTTTCTATTGAATTTTTTATGTACAAATCATTTTTTTGATAAAGTTATGTACAAATTATTGGTCTAACAATTATGTACTTCTTTAATTAAAATTTAAAAATATATGATATTAATATTGAAATTAAATTTTAGATATATATTAGACAAAAAATATATATATAACGAAGTAAAATAAAAAGCAGATAAAAGATACATAAGTGAAAATGATCTACCTGTGAAGGACTTATTTAAACACCCACTTTAAAAGTTACACTGATAAATTGTTTATAGAATATAAATTAACAAATCAAATATTTCAATTTAAAATTTTATTGAGTAGTTGAAACTTTTAAATTTGTATAATATATATGTACAAAGTTTAGTTAAATAAGACTATTTTATGTTGATATCAATTTAAGAGTTAGCATAAATTAGCCATAAACTAGCAAGTTATAACTATAAATTTGTTAAATATATTTTAAGATGTAGCTTAATAAAGGTGAGACTGTTTACTCTTAAAGTATGCATATTTTGTTAATTTATTTTTATAATATTACAACATCTATGATATATGACAACATTTTATAAAATGATGTGTAAAAGTGAACAAAATAATATTTCATATATATCTTCAGCATTATATTTGCAACACCTATAAATGTTCCCAAAACTATTTATGCATGGAAACTAAAGATTACAATTATAAAATGTTGTTTAAAAAGTTTAATATTCATGAAATTTTTAGTAGAAAGAATTTCCTTCAAATACCATAAAAGTTAGTTTAATAAGAATAATATATATATATATATATATAAATATTAATTTTTTATTAAAATTTAAAAGAAAAAGTTTTTAATTAAAGAAAATGAAAGTTTTTTAACAAAAAATAATGGAAAGCTGCTTGCTTTTATAAGTTTTAATCCGTTATGTTTTAAGCAAAATTTGTGTTCACCCCTTCAATTGTCGTTCACGCCGTCACAGAAGCCAACATCGTTCTGTTGTGGCCTAGCTAGCTACACTTACTATCCCGTAATCAACGTCGTTTTATTGTGTGAGTGTGTCTTTTTTTATTCTTTAGTTATAGTCTTTCCATGAGTTATGTCAGTAGAGTGATTTATTTTATTTTTGTTTTCACAATTTATTTATTTGGAACATGTTAGACATGTATTAAATTTAGTTTAGTGAACATTTCACAAGAAAATAGTGTAACATTGTTGTTATTATCTTATGGTTATTCTTATTATTAATTTTTGTAACATAAATGAAAAATCAATTTAGTAAAATGAATGATTAAGAGATTTTATAGTGATATAGGAATAAAATATAATTCTAGTTTGTTTAATAATTTTTATAAATTCCATGGAGATGAAACAATTGCACCATCTTTGTGGTAAAGTTCAAAGAAAAAATAAAACTCATATGTTTAACTTTGACGATGTATCTCATTGGTGGTGAAAATTTTATTGATTATTTTTTATGTTTTGAATAGAGTACCAAAAACTTGTTGTTTATTGAGTTTTGAAAAACTATTTAAAATAATTTTGTTTATTGAGTTTTGAAAAACTATTTAAAATAATTTTCAGCCACTGAAAATAGAACCGTGTTGAATTGCAGACTAGGTCACGTTTTTTTAGAGGTTTCGTAGCATTGTCTAAAATTGTACAAATAAACTATCAACCACGACAGTCCAAAATAAAACAACCCAATTACAAATTGTATCAAGATTCTATTGTTTTGTAGAAGACGGTTCTAAAATTAAACATTTGATATGTTTATAATGCCACTATAGAGGTATGATACTTAAAAGTACTCATAAATCAAAAAATTTACGACACAAAAACCACTCTTATACGAAAGAATAGTGGTATTATTACCACTCTAAAAAAATCAAAGGGACAAAAAGATAAGAGAGAAGTGGCTTAGAAATTGCATCAAGCAAAAGAGGAAGAAGAGATAAAGTTCAGAATTGCATCCAACTTTTACATGTTTTTCACAAGAGTTTCACACTCCTTATATAGTGATGGAAGCTATCTCACATTTGTAAACTATTCAATGTGAGACTTTAGTATTTATAGAATGGAAAGCTAATCAATGTATGAAAGTTTTCCAACGTGTGACTTTAACAATTTTTAAATTCACTATAGCTAATCTCCCACAATCTATAACATACTCTCTATATTCCAACAATCCCCCACTTAAATTAAAAATAAAAAAAAGGTTTTGTTGTAGCTTCAAACGCTTCTATAAGATTTTGCATAAATAGAGTTGTCTTTCGACTTAAACTTCTGATAGTAAGTACGATTCAGATTCAACAAGAGTGATCAGTAGTCTTGAACTCTATCTCTGACATCAAAGCTAAACACAACATTTTCAAATGGTGTATTCTCAAAAGCTCGTGCATAAATGACCCTGCACGTCTATCCCAATATAGTGAACGATATAAGAATTTTGCCTCAAAATTCTATACAAAGCGGCCCCACTTTCATATTCATATAGGCGAGTCTATCAAAAGTACTCTTGTAGCTAAGTACTTCACTCCATATAGAGTATAAATCTCATAGGAGTTTATATGACCTCGTTCTATCATCGCTTCATGAATCATGCTTATCTAATTTATAATGACACATTCATCTTATATCACTTCATAACTTTTTCCTGGGATCTCCAATCTTTTAGGCTAGATTGCCATCATGAGTGACTCATTAATCGATATGCAATAGTCTCATCCTTTTGGATGTGTTTAGGATTTTCTCTATAGCTAATCATTTCGTCCAAGGATCTACTAAATTTTTATCAGTGCGTACATGATCCACTTGAACAACTCCTTATGAAAGTAACTCTCTAATTGTGTTGTGCGTACGATGTATTTGTTGTCTCTTACCGTTGTGATAACAACTCTCAATTTTTGCAATAGCCATTGTACTATCACAATGGATTAACACATCTGACATTGAATTTTGCGTACATGATCCCATCCAACTCGCTTCTTCACTAAAGGTTTCTAGTGGTATCATTTTAGACTCCACAGAGGAATGGGTCAATTTCACCAGTTTCTTCATTTTCCAATATACAACTCCACAAGTTATGCTAAATATATAGCTACTGGTTGCTTTGGAGTTATCTAATAAAGTGTTCCAATCAACATCATTATATCCTCAAGGACAACAAAAAATATTTGATAATATAATCCAAGATTAATGGTCTACTTAAGGTATCTCATAATCCTCTCAAAAGCACAATGGTCTATATTAGGTTTATTGGTAAATTTGCACAATAGTCTCACAATGTAGGCAATGTCGGATTTAATATAGTCAATGACATACTTGAGATAACCATTGATGATGCTCGCATATTTAGTTTATTTAATCTCTAGTAGCTCTACACGGTGTTGTCTACGACAGATGATAGAAAATAAAAAATCCTCCTTACAAACACATCGTTGTGTCCTATGGTGCTGACATGGTGAACATTCCTTCACAAATTGCCTATGGTAGTTGTCCAAAAGTTTTCCAGCACTATGACAAAATGGTGGCGCCATGACAGCCATTTACCAATATTGGCTCTATATTTAGAGTATTTCTCAAGCTTTGTTTTAATAAGATGAATCTTCAACTCTTTGATCTCATGATTTATAATGCCTTAGTTCGATCAAAGTAATGTTGTTGTGCCGCAAATCACATTGATTTTGAAGATGAAGAATTTGATTTTTAATGAAAAAGATGAAGAATGTTCTTCGTAATCTTAACAACAAGAGTTGCTGATTTAAGACAACACCATAAAGGACAACAACAAATCTATGCGTAAATATTGTGATTATGAACTTGCACTATTATTTGCTTCTCTATCATATGAGTCAAGAATTGACTCCATCAATTTATATTATTTTTCCATGTTTTGAGCATGAGAAGTTGGTTTCCAAAGCTATTGTATCAACATTGTCACCATACTCAAATATATGGTGTTTGACCCTAGTAGAATCCTCGTTACTACGTTGTTCCTATTTATTCTCATCCTTTATTGAGTTGTTCCTTTATCTCGATAAAGTATTCAAAAACTATAGGATAACAACTTACTAATTAATTATATGTTAGGTTTCTATTATCATTACTATTGCTACGATACTTTTTATTGATAATAACTTACTATTTGAAAATAAATCTCTTATTTTTAAGTTACCATGTGTATAGAAAATGAAAGATTTGACCATTTATTATTTCGGTTACATTTGCACTATTTAAAAGGTTTGACCGTTTGAATGAAAATTAAAATAAATAAGCAAAAGTGAGAATTAATATAATATAATAGTATAAACGTAGCAGTAATATATTTAATTCTCAATGCCATAGAAGCCTTAACTTTTTTTTCCCAAAAAAAATAGAAATCTGATAGGTGAATTTATAATTTTATTTCAATGATGGTTTTTGTATGGTGCAATAAAGTCGCGTTTACTAATGATGGAACGCAGTAGAGTAACGTACCATACTTATCATGACTTTTATGGGGTTTAGCTCGATAGCGTTGACTTACATGATGTGGTATATTTCAAGCTTTATTTAGCTCTACTTTATTAAACAACAAACAATGGTGGATTACTAACTTTAAATAGTCTTGCTAAAACATGCTTCATTTGCTAAAACATGCTTCATTTGCTAAAACATACTTTAGAGATCTTGACATGAAGATGTTTATTAGTTGTGTTAAGAGAATGAAATTAATACTGGTTGCATCTTATTCTCTCAATTTTTAAAGCTTTATTTATATATACCAAGAATTCTACATGCACGTATAACAAGAATTTAATTTTATCACCTCTTCAATAAAGAATAGGGTGCCTGCACTTTTTAAAGAAATAAATGTAATCTTATACTGCATTGGTTTCATTGTTTTTTCTCAGTTTGATAAATAAGCTTCTTATCTCATGATTCATTCTTTTAGTGTGTTTTTATTAAAAATATACAATTGAGCTTGAAATTTCAACAATTGAAATCATGAAAATTGATACTTTTGAATAGCTAACAAGAGTCCAAGACAACAAAATTCATTCTTCAAGGTTAAGGTACCACACATGCCTCGTTCAAGGTACTATTGAACTACTATAAGCTTGGAACTACATAGTTGTACTACTACAAACTAGGAACAAACCATAAAGGAAAAACAGAACGACAACGACCTGACATGTCCACAGGAAAGTAATTGCTGTTGTTATTAGTCAAACTATACTTCCCGAAACGCAAAGCTAACCATGGATTCCTAGCAACTGGGAAACTAATAGCAAAATAGATGCTATTCTCACTAATTAACTCTTTATTGTAACTAAATTCATCCCTTGACATTACCATGCTGCATTGTTTACTAACAAAAGCCACTCTATCATACAAGTTCACATTCTGCCACTTAAAAGGATCTTTGTTCATGTCCAGCTTGAACACTTCAACCTCGGTAACCTGAGCTGGCCTAATAAGTTCAAATAAAAACATTGTTCCTATATATGTGTACTGCACATTAGACATAATGTAAATCAAGTATAACTCTCTCGACGCTGCATCTTTGGCTAGATAACAATGGTTGCTTTCTACACCCAAAATACAGTCATTGATTAACCTTGGTCTATATATCTTTGGTTTTGGAAACTCAAGAGACATTTCAGGGTTTAAAGTTCTATTACTGAAGTCTTTCAAATCATAAACCAATAATTTGGCTTCTGAGCCTGTTCCTTTTGTTACATACAGTTTAGTACCAATTAGTTGCATATCAGATATATAAGAATTCCGATCCCTAATTAGCTCCATTACAATCCATGAGTTGTCATAGGGCATATAAATTGCAAATTGACTATAATCATCCAAAAGACCAACTAAATAACAATCTGTACCTGGTTTGGCAGAGGCCACCATTTTTGCCACATATAAGTAGGGTGGCAAATACGACTTTGATGGTATCATGATTGTACCATTAGTCACTGGATTCAAGAAGAAAACTGTCACAGAACCTGGTACACAATAGTCACACACAATCAACCATTCTTCAACTGAGCCAGCACATCTTTGAGCGTAATCAAGCAGTCCTGTTTTGGAGCGATGCAAACTTTGTGTACTCAAGCTGTAAAACATTGAATCTTCAGATTGTAGTAAAATTAGTGGCAGTTCGGGTAAAGGGGGGCATTTATCTCTTGCAATGAAACTAGAAACTGAAATCCACCAAGGATAGCATATTGCTCTCATTGCAAGATACTCTCTAAGAGGCAAACGCTTCATAATCTGTTCCAAAATCTCATTTGGTAGATATTTCCACATGCTGTTCCGATTCATCTTTAAGCTTCAAAACTTTTCTGTTACAATCAAAAAAAGATTACTTGCCACTTTGAAATATAAGTTCAAGAAAAGAGGTACATTTTTTTTTTTCATATATAAAATGCTACTTACAATGTACAAAGATTCCTTACTTTAGGAAAAAGAATTCTAACTACATTAACAATGACATTCAGAAGATGCTCTAAAATGAATTAATAAATGAAATTCACACAAGAAATAAAACAGAGATGCAAAACGAAAGAGAGGAGAAAAAGAATGTACATACAAGAATGTGAAGTTGATAAAAGTAAAGAACCTTTTGATTCTTTCCCCTTTGTATATAAAGAACTGAAAGTTGAACACAGTAATTTTTCTCGATTCTCTCTTTTATTGTAACAATGGTGTTTCCCCAAGAAAATACTCGCTGCGTGATATTTCTCTATCTTTCAAATCTCTTATTACGTTTGTTTTATATTTTCTTTTTCAACTCTACCAACCCAATTTATAATAAAATAAATATGATAGAAATCCTTTAATTTGTTAAGTTTAGCCCACATAACTGAGAAGGGAAAGGCCCAAACTACTCTATATGTGATTTCTTAGTCACACCCCCATATAATGTCTATATTCTGCCCATAATTATTTTGATATAAGGAAACTCCAACAATAACTATCACTTTTTGTTGGATTTTTTTTATTTACAAATTAGCCTAACAATGCCGTAATTTTTTATTTATTTTTAATTTGAAAATATACTATTGAAATTACAATTTAGATAAGTTAAAATAAGATGAATATTATAAAGCTAAAATAAAAAAATAGAATTAAAATAAATATTAGACAACAAAATATATATTTACGACGAAGAAAAAAAAAAGAATAACAGACTCATTTGTGAGAGTGATTAATTTACAAAGGACTTGTTAGAGCCTTCATCCTCAAGTTCAGACAGAGAACATAATATCTCACCTAATAATATTAACATTTATTAGTTAAAACTAAAATTTAAGAGCAACACCTACTAATTTTTTAGTTAGTGTAATATTAATAAGTTCTACCTACACGTTTGTTTAATATACTTTAAGGCGAAGTTTCCCAGTTTAGACCAACTAAAATATGAATGGATGCAAATTAATAAATCTTAAATGAACTTGCTTAACTTATTGTTTTTTTCTTATAAAATATAATAAATACTACTATAATAAATTCATACAACTACAAAATCCTAAAATAAAATAGTCAACTTAACAATATCAAAATTACAAAATCCTAAAATAAAATAGTCAACTTAACAATATCAAAATTTATAAGTTGAATTACAATTTAAGGACGATATTCACTTTTTTTTAGTGAGTGAAAATTAGCAAGTTGTAATTACAAATTTGTTGAATATATGTTAAGGTGTAGCTTGCTAGATGTGAAAATGCTTACCCTTAAAGCATGTGTATTCAGTTTATTATTGTTTTTGTTTATAATAAGAGGAAAATATAAACGAAACTACAAGGCAACAAATATTCTATTGATTTTAATTTTACTAGATAAAAAACGTGTTAATTACATATCTTTTTCATCCCTTTTACAATAAGAACGTGTTATATGTCGCTTTTAAAATTTGTCATGCCAAAATATCGGCAATATGGGTTATTTATTTTTTAAAAAATTGGCAGATTTCATATCGGTTTGTACACATTTAAGTTTAACATAGATTTTAAAATAAATGTAAATGAGATTTTTGTACACTAGTATGATATGTTTGTTTTGGAGCTGTAAAACATATTCTTGAGAACAGAAGGTTAGAAATAAATGTACATATCATAATATCATAATATCATAATAGAAAATTTATTTTCAAATAGACCGAAATATTTTTGTGTAAAATATTATGTCAAAAACTATTTCAAAGATTTTAAATTATTATTCAAACATTTTAATTAGAAAAAAATTTCCGATCATTATATTATTAATAATGTTAGTCCTGAGAATATTTTTAAAACCATAATGTCTCTATTTACCACACGCAAAGCTATTACACCGTACCAAAACTGGTGTTAAATGTCAAAGAAATGGGTATGAAATTCCTTAATGTACTAGTGGTTCTATTTTCAATTCTTTCAATCGAGTCAAAGCTTCTATGCTACCGTGGCACATCTATTATTCTTATATAGTTAGGCAATAAACAAAAAATGATATAATATATTAAGGAAAATGCTGTTTTGTTCAATAGAAAAAAAAAATCGAACATAAACAAAAGTAATGAGATAGATCACTTTAACATCTATTTATTTTATATTTCTTTTAATCAATTATTTATAACAAAATAAATCACAATTTCTATCATTTAAGGTGGACAAAGTTTAGTTCTGAACTAAAATCGAATTGATTTTTAGTTTAAAAAAATCGAATCAAACTGTTTTTTAGTTTAAAAAATTGAACCAAATTATTTTATAAATTGATGTACTAGTTTATTACTTTGAACCAAACTAAATCGGTTTAACTTAGCTTTTTTGTTTATATAGGTCAAATTTTCTATAATTATTTTTAAAAAAATTCGATTCAAGTTTTTTGAAATAAAAGCCGGTTCGATTCAGTTTTTTTAAACTGAAAACCAGCTGGGTTCAGTTAAAGTTTTAAAAAATCAGTTCGAAAACAGTTTGATTCTCAATTTTTATAAATCAGTTCAATTAAAAAACAGTTCGATTTAGTTCACTTATGTAGTTTGATTTAATTTTTGGTTTTTTGACACCTCTACCATTTAGCATCACTCATAAATTAATCTCATTAGAAATGCTAAGACCAAATAAAAGCAACGAAAAAAATGCCCAAAGAGATAAAAAGGCCAAGGTGTTATTTGTGTGATTTGTGAATCACAAGTATATCATAATTCATCATTTTTCTTATGATGTAAAAGACTCTAAAACGAGATAGTGTTATTCTTTCTCATGTATCGTAGAGGTATCATAAACACGAGAATATATATGAATATAGTTAAGGTATGATATTTATGTTATTTTAACAATTCCATTTCTTAAATAATATTTAGCTCCTTCTTGCAAAATAATAATAATTTAGCTAACGAAGAGATGGTATAAAACGACAGACATGCTCATTTGAAATGAAATATTGATATATTTTAGCATAAGAAAATATGTTCGATCCAAATTTTTAGGCTCATGACGCTCATCACGTACTCTAATTTAGAATTGAAATTTATTACGGTAACAAAGAGTATATAATAATATTAATTGTTGACCATTTCAGTGACCCATGTGTGCGATTTAGGAAGTGAATCTTCCCACACGATTCAGAGCAAATTGATGTAAAATTATTTGGATGTGGTTTTTTTTTAAATAAAACTTATGAACCTAAATGATTGATCTCAAATAAAGAATTTCACTTAAATATAAATCGTTTGAGAAAGTAAGAGTTTGAATTCTGAATAAAATAATTTTAACTATTTATTAGTTAAAATTATTAGGATCTTATTTCTTCAAAAGAGAGGATTGAGATAAAAAGATACTGCATATTATTAATGATAAAAAATTGTAACATATACGATAATTTGATCACAAATTTTATGCTACAGGAAATGAGTAATTAAGTGTGTGCTCATATACATATTAACTAAAATTGGACATTTTTACGTGGTGGATATTATGGACAAAGATGGAAATATTATCAATATATAAATAAAATATGTTTTAAAATATTTATACGTGGTGGATATTATGGACAAAGATGGAAATATTATTAATAGTGTGTGTCATATTTTGTTCCAATTTGAGTAGTTAGCGAATGAGAATTAATGGAAGACTCAATGATGCCAGCATGCAGGATTATAAAGTTGACATATGCATGGTAGAGTTGGGGAACCTAACATTATCAAGAACCTCGTGATTGATAGAGAATGAAAAAGCAATGCTTTGTTGAAATGAGTCATGCACGACCCATGCATGCAATACAAAGATGCTCCACACGGTTACGCACGAGTGAGGAATGAAAAAGGTATTGTATTGCCGTCTAATAACAAAATGCACTTTTCTTTTAACCAAAAAGGAATTAAAGAATGGTATTACAGCCACATAGAGGGGGAAAGTATAAATGTTTAACACTCTCTAAAGGGAAATTTTTTGTTGGTATAAATTATGCATGTTATCGTCCTCTGTTTTTCTTGGTCATAGATTTCATCCTTTTTTTATTTTGGAAAAAAGTAATATGTAATTTGTTTTCATTATATTTTTTCTTATATTTATTAAGATTAATTATCTTCGATCCATTCATAACAATTTATTTGGTAACTACAAAAATATTGATATAAAAAATTGAGTTTGGATTCGAGATTTCATACTTCTGTATACTTAAGTGTATGAATCTAAATAAATATTAGAATTTTTACATTTTCAATCTAAATAAATATTAGAATTTTTACATTTTCAATCGATTATAGTGGTTATATTTAACTTTAGTCAATTTATTTATGTAAACTATACATGAAAATCAAACTAATATATAAATATATATATTAAAAAAATACAAGACCTAGACTGCCTTTAAAAAATTGCATATATATTATGCACACAACTAACTAAAATTAGTCTGATGAACTCTATTTATTGCGTCAAGCCTAAATTCTAAAAAAAATAATGAATTGCTGAAGTAAATGCGACTGAGTTTTATTAATTAGTTACTGCTAATTTACTCACAATTTTGCAAATACATCATAGAATTTACTTTAAAAAATCACAACGGTGAATTTTTACGGATAAACTTTAAAGCTGAATATAGAGTTCCAAAATAAGCAAAAGAATAAGAAATACACATTAATTTAGATTATATAATCTATATATGCCAAATGATAAAAAAGAAATATATCATGTGGGTAGATCTAATTGAAAAATCAAAAGAAAACAAAAGTGAATAATAAATTAAAAAATTGAAAGAAAACAGAGTTAAATATAAGGAGGAACAAAGCCCGTGATTCCCGACGAAAGAGCATATAATTCACATTATATATGTCTTTTGGAAGAGGTTTGAGTCTGCATCACAGACAGCACATCATCACATTTCACACTCCTAAACACATGTTTCCACTGCTGTCTATTCATACATTTCTTACTGTTTTTCTTATTTTTATAGCTACTCATTCATATTTACAAACTACTAATAATATTCTCTTCTTTCCATAACAAATATTAGGATACATTTTGAAGGTAACTCTTAATTTATATTTCGTGTTTGACGGAAACTGCAGGTACAATTTCAAATTATAGATTCATTACAAAAAATTCACTGTTAGTATAATATATTACCAACTATGTAACACCAACATATGCAATCTATAATATATTAAAAATTAACATTACAAATAATAATAAATAAAAAAGATGTATAATTGATTTTATTATTTCATCGTACAGTTGTAATTAATATTATAAAATAATTATATAATTAACAATTTATATTTATTGTTGTATAAATTGATTTACGTCGATAATCTATAATCATTAATCTCACGGAATAAAAAACAGTTTTATTTTTTTAGAAAATGGAAAGCAGTTATATTTGAAACATATAAAATAGTAAAAAAATACATAGTATATTAAATTAATAAATATAAGTATTATTAAAAAATTAATACAATGTCTCCTAATAATAATAAATAAATAAGTACTAGAATATATAAATGGAATTAGGTTTATTTTCAAAATTATAATCCCAAATCCTATTCGATTTAAACTATTTTCACTAAAAGATATTTGAAAACATGCAACAAAGAAGGTTTATTTTTTATAATTATATTATAAGTGTAGACTAATAAACCCGCACCATCATTTAACATAAAGAGTTTCTTTTTTCTTTTTTACGTCAAATATTAAGAATCTGATATTTTTCTACGGATGAAAAATAATTTTACATCGTCACTCATAAAAACTCAGCATCTTACCATATAAAATCTATTTTACAACTATTTTTGTAGAAATAATAACAACCCACATTTTTCATTCTTATTGATTTCCTTAATACTTGTTTAATGTTTCCACAATTTCCTTATTCTAGCTAGTTTGGTCGTAACTTATACTCCACAATTATGTAGTAAATGTTCCACAATTAATTTATAGCAAGGAAATTAGTTACGGATTTACTTTCGAAAGGTACGTATACTGTGTATTATTTGGATACCAACAACCTTTATTTGACTTCGCATGCAGCTCAGAATTTGTGGAGTGAGACGTATACATTATTATTGTTTTTTAATTTGCTTGTATTGTCAAAAAAAATATTATATTCTTATCATCAGAAGAATCAAACTAATATTTCTAATTTTTCTCATTACTTTTTTATTCTTATCAATTGTATGTTACGTACGGTCCCCTACTACCCTATTAACTTAACAATTATTATATTGACTAGCTATATATATAGTATATAAATGTGTGTGACCTATTTTATTATATCTCAAAGAAACAAAGTTTTTGATTTTCAAGTTGATACGATAAAAATTGGCTTCACATGAAATAATCAAGTATATTCCTCCCATTCCTTGTTGTCCATGCATATTAAAAAATATACACCAACATGCTTACGGTATGAAAAATAAATTATTCATTTATCATCTCAAAGGGCCACAAAGAGAAGGAGAAATAGAGTTAGAGAGAGAAGGTGTTCTAAATTCTATGTTTGAAGATCAATCTAAGATAGTTATATCGATTTCGAGTGTTCCAAATATAAAGGAGGACGAACATAGATAAACAGATAAATAGATAGTCAACAACTTTCGATAGATGGAGGATATGAGGGAAGCAAAAACATATGGGTCAGAATGTTCGAAGACAAGTGTTTCAAATGAAGTAGATGGTTGTGAAATTAGTGAAGAAAATCATGAAGATGAAGAAAGTAAGCAAAACAACATAAATGAAGGATTGAGCTCAAGCAATAGTACTATAGAAGAAAATAATGAGAAGAAATCATCAGTGAGACCTTATGTTAGATCAAAGTTTCCTAGGCTACGTTGGACCCCTGATCTTCATCTTCGCTTCATTCATGCTGTTCAAAGACTTGGTGGACAAGAGAGTAAGTACTTCCACACACACATAAATATATAGTTTCTTTATTTCAATTTTTCCTAGGAAGGTTAATTGGTTCAATAAATTTCTTTTATTTTGGATAAACAAAAAAGTTTGTGAACCAATTATTACGATTACAAATAGAAAATTAACTTAATAATTTTATTAATTTTAATTTTGTTAATATATGAATTGCTAATTTTCTTGGATGTAGGAGCAACTCCAAAGTTGGTTCTTCAGTTGATGAATATAAAAGGTTTGAGTATTGCTCATGTGAAGAGTCATTTACAGGTAAATCATATAGATATTAATTATTTGCAAACCTATGGAGCTTGCTTTCAATTAATATTTCTTAAAAGATTAGTACTTTTTCTTAACTTATTTTCTTTCCCATGTATTTCTTTTTCCAGATGTATAGAAGCAAGAAAGTAGTTGACACAAATCAAGGTACAATTTTAGGTTTTCCTTTTTGTACAATTTCAACCATATCAATAAGTGATCATATTAGGGTTTGTGCTTATTAATCATTGGTAAGTATTTATGATTGTTTGTGGAACAGTTTTGGCTGATCATAGGCTTCTTGTAGACAATGGAGACAAAAATGTTTATAATCTCAGCCAGCTTCCTATGCTTCAAGGCTATACTCCAAACCAAAGTTCATCATATAGGTATACACATTAAACCTTTTATTTTCTTTCAATAATTAAAATTTTATTAAAACATGTACAAAGAGTACTAAAACTCATACAAATATAAATTAAAGAACAAAATACTAGTGATTTAATTTGTTCAAATTTCTTAAATCACTTACAACTACTAGTTATGGAAATTTAGAGATGTATGTCACTAATTATTAAAGGTTTTAAGTTTAATGACTAATTTTAATTTTTTCATCTTCAATTCGTGTTATTTCAATATTTTTAAATTGTGGTCTGCAACCACAACTGTGACTACAATTTTGAAAATTTTAAAATCTCGACAACAGCATCACAACTACAATTTAATCTACGAGTTCAATATTTTAAAAATCATTGTAGTAACTGAAGTTTTCTTTCTTTTCTTTTTTCTACAGATGTGGAGTTGAGCCAATAATGATGGAGAGAACCAATAATCACATGGTCAATATGGATCATAGTATTTTCCAAGTGGACTCTTCACATTTTAGAGAACAATCATCAAGAAATAAAGTCCATGAACAAAATGACAATTTCCTCTCATTTTGTGGCCATGATCTTCAAGATCATCCAAGAGCACAAGACCTCATGCTTAAAGATAATTTGCTTGCAAATCAAGTGGAACCAAATGCATTGAAAAGAAAAGCTTCAGATATGGAAGTTGATTTGGATCTATCACTTAAATTAAATTCAAGGAATTACCAAGGAAGTATAGAGGAACATGAAGTTGGTAGCAATTTATCACTCTCTTTGTATTCTCAATCTTCATCATCTTATCTTTGCAGTAAAATGAAAGAAAAAGATGTTTCTAAGGAGCAAGGGAAAATTAGAGGCAATAATATTGTTTTGGATCTAACCATATAATTGAATATGAGACATATTCTAAGTGAGATCTTGAGGTACCTGTCAGAAATTATGCATATTTTGTAACAAAATTATTACATTCATATGAGACCAGACAAAATTATATTTTCCTTTTTTGTCTCTTTCTAGCTGTATATGGACAGTCTGTTTATTTAATATTGGTACTATATGTTAGGTAGATGCTAAGAAGCATATCATCTCAACAATGTCTTAGTTTTACACTTTATATTGCCATACTGTAAGTTCAGTCATTAAAGTTACACTAATATTTCTGCATTTCTTTTTTTAGATAAACAAATTAGATATTTCTGCATGGTGTCGCTTAATTTAAATTCAGACCTTGGGATTTTTTTGAAATTTTTTTTCTCACGTTTTCAATTTGCATGCATTATTGGAAGATGCTGCTTATTCTATTTTTGTTCTCCTTAGA
The DNA here is from genome assembly GCA_037974835.1 of Cicer judaicum. Classification (NCBI taxonomy): domain Eukaryota; kingdom Viridiplantae; phylum Streptophyta; class Magnoliopsida; order Fabales; family Fabaceae; genus Cicer; species Cicer judaicum. The sequence continues at coordinate 6,759,809 of JBBPBS010001171.1, read as the reverse complement.
CATAGCCCATTTTGATCATAATTAAAAAAAGGGAACCATATATTTTTATCGATCTCTTAGGGAATCATTTGAAGGGGTATAATATATATTCTCTTATTAAAAAACTCATAATACTTTTATTTGAATGTTCATCAAATATGGAGAAGAGAATATTGTCTAAAAATTAATCGGACGATCAAATATGATGGATATTGATGATTGAATCTTTGATTCACACATATTGTGACTTGAGTTCAAATATGAAATTATGCAATTAGTAGATTATACAAAAAATATATATTATAAATTCTCAATAAAATTGATAGTAAGTTTTCTCCTACATTGCATGAGTATGCCTCTTAAGTTAAAACTGACTGTATCAAAAACAAAATATATATCACATGAAAAAAATATGGTACATTTTGCAATCATTAGTAAAATTTTCACTTGTCTATTTTCAGTTATAATTTTCAGATGAAGCTTTTTTCACCCTCTACATACACTTTAGAAATATCCATTAAAAAACAAAGACAGTTTTTTTAATCTCCACATATTTACTTTCGAATAAAAATTATTTTTTTTCCGTATTAATGTGTACTTCCAAATAAAAGTGTGATTTTTTTCAAAATATAATGGATAAAGGGAGCTCTCTTCCTCGAAATACTCTAAAATTCTAAACCAATTGGATTTTTTTGGTCAATAGATCTTTTAAATGGAATATGGGCTAAGCCCAATCCAAATAGCCAGCCCACGCAACGGGATGTACCCAGCCAAGTCAAAATAATATGGATCAGAACATCATATATATTCAAGTTGCATGATAAACAAACATACCTCCAAACTTTTTTAAATATACCTCCACAAGTTTCCATTCCAAAATTACAGTGGTAGAATATGAAATGAATACCAATGGTTGGATCATGATTTGTCCACCATATAGAAATTAGCAAAATAGATCGTCCATCAACTCCCTACATAACAATATTTGCATTACTCGTTGAGCATTTGAAACACCATGTCTTAATAACATGCATGTACCTCCAACTCTAATTATGTTAACAACACCCACATTCTTCAACCAATACCTCAACATGATACTTTCACATCTTACTTCCAAACAAACAAACAAGTCACTTTGAGTCAATTGCCAATGCAATTTATAAAATGAAGATTAATATATTTTAACACCTAACTCCAATTAATAACATGCTAACATATTGATTATCCATTGAGATATTTATGAATAAATGGTTCATATTAACAAGTTTTGCCCACAACCAATATTTCGTAGGTAATAATTAACTCTTTTCAAAAATTGTTTCCAACTCAATTTCGACGCGTGTTGGATATATGTACAACTTGAGCTATAATTTCCACACACAAATTAACCTTTGCAAGCAAAATTTTGTGTCCAACTCTACTATCAAAATTCACCTCTTTTTTTCTTCGATCCTTCGTGAACAAATCACACTTCGAATCTCACCGAGAAAATACCTAAAGATATTCTCCCCTATCCTACTCTATATCTAACTCCTTCTTCTTCAACAATTGTTTTACTTGCTCTCTCTCCCTTGAAATTACTTTCTTCGCCATCCAATTTCTCAAATTATTTTTTATCACACACTCATGTCTTTTAATTATATATTATAATATATAATTAAACTATATACAATCTAAGATACTTATTATTACAAAATGAATATAATGAAAGATTTAATCTTGTTCATTGATCAAACAAAAAATTACAAATAAATAAGTTATAACTAATTAAAAAATGATAAAAAAAATTACAAATAAATGACTATAATACGTATAAAATTAACTTATAAATAAATAATGAATGAATTTTTTTTCTTATTTGTAGATTGAATGATAAATATCATTATAAACTGACACATAATTACAATATATCATATTCAAACAGACTTAAGAACAACTAACTACTTATCTTATATAATATTTATCTTTAAAGCATGTGTCACCTGCAATCACTCCCAAAAAAACAACTCTCCTCTATTTATCACCTTCTATCCAATATGATTAGAGCACCACTTTGGACCATGGAGATGCACCCATCTCCCTCTCCTTAATATTCTATCCATCTCTCGGTATCTAAATTTTAACACTTTATACAATAAACTATCCTCTTCTATACTCATTAATCACCACACCGACTTATGGTGAAATTGTTATCTCAAATAATCCTTCGCTTTCCTTCCTATTAAATTTAATATTAGTCACATTAGTTAGACTAGTTAATTGTACTTATTGATGATATAAGTCTTATCATAATTCTTCATGTAACAACAATTGACTTTTTTTTACTTTTCTTTCATATATGAATTTTATCTAAAATTGTACTCTCTCTGTCTCAAATTAATTGATTCATACTTTTAAAACTATTTAAACAAAATATAAAAGACGGAAGAGGGACTCATACTTTAAAGAACACATTATCTTTTATCGGAGGACTTTTTTCTAGTTTATATGTCCCCACCCAAAGAAAACATTTGAAAAGATATTATAATTTAGAAATAATATCTAACAAATCTGACATAAAAAATTGGTATAGTTTTTGGGCAGCCATATGAAAGTTGAAACTAGTTGGAGAAATAGCAATAAAGGCTGCTCAAAACTACGCTACCGTACCACAAAAAATTGACAACCTCTGGACTGCATTTATAACACCTAACTATAATATCACATCTGTCTTCACAGATCGCCAGCTGTCCAGGACAGACTGCTCTAATTAATGCCCAATAGTTTCATTTTCTTCCGAGATGTCTCTCACACTATGGTATCTTGTTTTTCATTTCAAAATATAATCACTTTCTAAATTCACATTCAATTAAAATAAAATAATTTTATAAAAAAAAACAATTATAAAATGATAATTAAACGATTTACTAATTATTCATAATGATATCTTTTGTTATTAATTATGCCTAATGTACTACCATACAAAATTTATTTTGCCGTCTTTAGTTTGTCGATGACATTCACTTTTCCACTTGTGCATTTCTTCAACCAAACCCATCATTCTGAACGAAAAGTCAAAAGTTTTAGAAAGAAAAAAAATACAAACTTTTGTTTACACTTTGACTTAAATATTACTCGTTTTTTAATAATTGACTCATTTTCTTAAAAATTATTTTAAAATAAATAATTTTTTAATACTTTAATTATTTAAAATAATTTAATTATATTTTTAATCAATATTATTTAAATAATTTTTAATGTAATATTTTTTATTATATATTTATATATAATAAATAATATTATCTCTATTTTAATTATATATTATTTTTAGTATGTATGAAATTATTAAATAATTGAATTATGTTAAGAGAGAGGGATTAACAACTTGTAAGTCATAAAAAAAAGTTGTTGCAGTGAGAACCCAAGACAGTTTACACGAAGCATCCGATTCCAAAGATTCAAACCGAGTAACTGAATTTTCAATTCCATGTTAATTTGATGCTAGTCATAGAATTACTAATTTTGTATATTATATATACCTTAGTTAATCCATATGATTGAATGAACACGCAATTAACCAAAAGAGGAGTATAAAAACAGTGAAAACTTGAACAATTTTTTGTTGAAGTTTTTATGAATCATGACAACATCACTAGCTTACCAAGAAAATCTTCCAACATCACCAGAATGGTTAAACAAAGGAGACAACGCATGGCAAATGACATCAGCAACACTTGTTGGTCTTCAAAGCATGCCAGGACTAGTGATTCTGTATGCAAGCATAGTGAAAAAGAAATGGGCAGTGAATTCAGCTTTCATGGCACTTTATGCTTTTGCAGCGGTTCTAATTTGTTGGGTACTTGTTGGTTATAGAATGGCTTTTGGGGATAAACTTTTACCCTTTTGGGGTAAAGGTGCACCAGCTCTAGGACAAAAGTTTCTTGTTGGAAGAGCAAAAGTACCTGCAAGTACTCACCATTTTAAGAGTGGTGCTGTTGAAACACCAATGGAACAACCTTTTTTTCCTATGGCTTCACTTGTTTATTTTCAGTTTCAATTTGCTGCTATTACTATGATTTTGTTGGCTGGTTCTGTTCTTGGTAGAATGAATATAAGAGCTTGGATGGCTTTTGTTCCTCTTTGGCTTATTTTTTCTTATACTGTTGGTGCTTTTAGTCTTTGGGGTGGTGGTTTTCTTTACCATTGGGGTGTTATTGATTATTCTGGTGGCTATGTTATTCATCTCTCTTCTGGAATTGCTGGTTTCACTGCTGCTTATTGGGTACATAAATTTCTTTTTTTTCATTACCCTTTATCTAATTTTGCCTCAAAAACTTAAAAGGGTACATTTATTTTTTATTTTTTATTTTTTCCACAACCCTTCATCTAATTTGCCTTGAAAATTTAAAGGGTACCCTCAATTTCATCATGTGAGGTATATAAAGTTTGTATTTTTTCACAACCCTTCATCTAATTTTTCTTTAAAACTTAAAGGGTAGTTTTCCCTTTTTTCATGGTTATGCTATCTATAAATTAATTTCCATTGGTTGTTGTTTTTTTGCATCAAACACTCAATCAAGATTTTAAGTTGCCTTGTATATAATTGCAATTTCATTGTGATGATTTAAGTTAAGAATAGCAGAAATATTTAAAACAGCAATGTTTTGGATTTGTGCAATTGGACACTGCAATCTAAAATTAACCAATCAACTGTTGGTATAGCAACAATTTGGTTTTTTGATTGTGGTTGCAATAAATTATATGTGCAGGTTGGACCAAGGATAAAGAGTGATAGGGAAAGGTTTCCACCAAACAATGTGCTGCTGATGCTTGCAGGTGCTGGATTGTTATGGATGGGGTGGTCAGGGTTCAATGGTGGAGCACCATATGCAGCAAATGTTGTATCTTCAATTGCTGTGTTGAACACAAACATTTGTGCAGCAACTAGTCTCTTAGTGTGGACATCTCTTGATGTCATTTTCTTTGGTAAACCTTCTGTCATTGGTGCTGTTCAGGGTATGATGACTGGACTTGTATGTATCACACCTGGAGCAGGTATGTATGCATCAGTTTTTTACTTTAGGTGAATACTTTTTCTGTTTTTTACATTGCAAACTTGTTTTTATTGATGAATCAAGTGTCATTATGAAAATGTTTTATGTGCATTGCATCTGCCCCAAACGTTAATTGGGTTGTAACTGGGAGGATCTGGGGTGAAACCAAAGCATAAATAAGATTTTTGATACAAGAAGTCGAACACGTTAAACCATCAACTTTAATATCACTGATGAATCAAACCATCGACTCTAATATCACTATTGAATTATAAGTGATTAAGAGATCATTACACTATATTAAAAATAGCCAGACAAATATTGAAAACCATTGATCCAAATTTTAAAGCATTTGATTTATGAATTATTTTACTTTACTTTAACATTTTGAGACGGAATAATATAAAATTAAATTTAAAGATTAATAAAAAAAATTATATATGTTGGAAACTCAATGATATTTTGATATTAATTGAAGTAGTAATAAAAAGTAGATAGTGTCATAATGATTCCATTAGTGACCCTAATTGCAGTATTTATTGACAATTAATGCAAAGGGTGGGTGTGCGTGATTCATGATTGTAGGGCTTGTGCAATCGTGGGCGGCTATTGTGATGGGAATTCTCTCTGGGAGTATTCCGTGGGTATCCATGATGATCTTGCATAAAAAGTCAAGTCTTCTCCAAAAGGTGTTACTTTCATCTCTTTCTCTTCGCAAAGAATTTTGTCTAATCACTATACTTAATTATGTTTTAATAATCATAGCTCATAGCGAATGATTCTATTTCGATATCAAATATAAGTAAAAGCATAAATAAATAAATAAATAAAAAGTTGTTGTTTAATTTAAAAAGAGTGCATAATTTTGTTTATATTTAAGATTAGAAAAATATGCAATTTTAGAGATATTAATTAATAATTTTTTTATAATTCTATATTTTAAAATATTGTTCATTTAATAGGTCAAAAATGATGTAAATTTTTTTAAGTGAAGAGAGTAATAAAGGATGATGTATTTTTAATACATTACTTTCTATGATATCATCTTAAATGATATTAACACCTTCATGCTAACTAAAAAATATTGCATTAAATATTTTTTTTTTACCCTTGCATATATTCATGTCATTTACTATATGATACACTTAGAGTTTTCGCTTTAATTTATAAATGTAGAATTATATATATGGTATTTTCAATTTTTAAATATATGTATGTTTTTCGTAGTATAATTAAAGTGTGTATTTTAATGTCTTTTTGATAAATGATGAATAAAATTCAAAAAGACAACAAACAAATATTATACCCAATTTTTATAGTAAATGTAGGAGAAGTGAATATTTTTTTGAAATTAGAGTGAGTATTAGTGTTATTTAAGGTGATCTCAAGAGATATAATTGCAATTTCCTCTAAAATAATGAAAATAATTTTTAACATTTTTATTATTTTTGTCTAATTTCTTATCAATACAAAATTTTAAAAATAAAAAATATGTTTAACAAAGTAAATGAATCTTAGATTTTTTTGTTTTTTTTTGTTGAACTAAATCGTTAGACATCTTAAATCTTGAGTAAGCTATCAAATGTTTGAACTCCATCTCTTAAATATAAGAAAAATCTATATGAAAGTAAAAAATTCACTTAATCTCAATAGATTATTAGTTGTGTCATTTGAATACACACTAAAATCAATATCGTAGAAAAGAAATAACATAAAAAGTAAATCTACCTAGATATTTAGAGTTATATTAACTATTAATATTTGTGTCAAAGAAGACAAATTTTACATTACAATTAATATTCAGTACTATAAACTTTTTTAATACTCAGTACTATAAACTATTAATATTGTGTCAAAGATTAATATTCAGTACTATAAACTTTTTTATTAATAATTTTTTTTAACTTGTCCAACATATTTACTATAATATTTATAATACTTATTAAAATTGATTAAATTAAAAAATTTAGTACATAAATAATATGTAATTATTAATGATTTAATTTTTATAGTATTAAAATATATTAATTTTTTAATATAATAAAAGCCTCCGTGAAAGAATTATTATGGGTCAAAAATAGATTATTGATAGTGGATCACATCACTGTTGATATTTTAGTGTAGTTGTAAGATATTATATTTATATTCCTCACGGAGTAGGTTTCCTTCTGCTCGGTCACGTGTTTTAAAATCATCATTCAAAGTTTGGAAAATTGACCACTAGCCCCCGTTATCCATTCATTCCTATTTCCAATAACTTTGTTTCTTTATACTCCACTTGCCATCACTATCCATCATTTTAATTTTTGGTTGCTCAAATAATGTGGATTTTGATTTTGAAGTTCGCATATTTTGTTTCATTTCACGTTTCTAAATCATAAAAATTAAGATAATCTATATTAATATTAAATTTATTATACGAAAGATAGAATTAATTTATGTTTAATTTTACGGCTGAAATATTAAAATGATGGCGAGTCAATGTAAAATTACAAATATTAATGTAAAATAAAATATTTAATATTTTTATCATAATATTTATTACAAATTGTATAAAATGATGTATCATAAATAATTACGAGAATATTAATAAAAAAATAATCAATATAATTGAAAATTGAAAAGGATTTTATAAAAAAAGACAGAAGAAATTTAATAAAAAATATCTTATATTTAGAGATAGATTCAAGTAATATTTAGTATGTAAAGGATAGAAGTATTAAAAGAATTTTGCTTGTTCGATGGCCATGACCATTACATATGAATAAACATATGTATGAGGAAAATCAATTCCTTAAATAAATAGATTTTAATATTTTGGATGATTAATCTTTACATTCTCCTAAGATAAGAGATACTTTGATTTATAAAAATAAAAAACAAAAAAACTTGTTCTATTGCGGTTGCACTTTTTCTAAACATAGAGAATCTCAATCCTTTATTTGGTTTGTATTTGTCTTTACAAATTTGTGATTTTTTTTTTTTTAATATTCAGGTTGATGACACTCTTGGTGTATTTCACACACATGCTGTGGCTGGCCTATTAGGTGGGCTCTTAACAGGACTATTAGCAGAGCCAGCCCTTTGTAGATTACTATTGCCAGTAACAAATTCAAGGGGTGCATTTTATGGTGGAGGTGGTGGTGTTCAATTCCTAAAACAATTAGTTGCAGCCATGTTTGTTATTGGTTGGAACATAGTCTCCACCACTATTATTCTCCTTTTTATACAATTGTTCATACCCTTACGGATGCCGGAGGAGCAACTAGAAATCGGAGACGATGCCGTCCACGGCGAGGAAGCATATGCACTTTGGGGTGATGGTGAAAAATATGATCCAACTAGACATGGATCTTTAAATACTGGCAACAATGGAAGATCACCTTATGTTAATGGTGCAAGAGGTGGGACTATAAATTTATGAGTCACAAGTATAAAATTTTGTGTTATAGATGTGATATACATTGCTCACACGTGTGTATAATGTTGATCTTACATTATATGGATAGCTAATGTTTGTGTTTATGGAAGGTGTAAGAAGAATTTTGATTTTTTGTCATAAGAAAAGTTCTCAAGTTTTGAGATAATATGGTTGTATTTTTTTCTTCTTCTAGTCGCCTTGATTTTTGACATTTTGTATTTCAAAATTATTGTAAAGAATATATTGATGCATGTAAGGAGATATAAGATTTGTACCCTAAATGACATGTCATCTTTAAAAAATTTAGAGAGTTGAATTGGAATTAGAACGTCTAGAGATTAATATTTTTTTATCTGTATGTGCGTGTGTGTATATATATATATATATTTTAACAAAATAAACATTATCTTTCTACGAAGTGGTATTTAATGGTTCCAAATTTATTTACTCTTTTTACTTGTTAAAGAATGGTTTTTTAAATAAGAAATTGAAATAATGATTTTTTTAATTTCATAGTTATCAATATTTGAATCAATTTTGATTTAGTTATTAAATAAATTTTTGGGATATTATTATCTAGTTATTTATTTTACAAAATAGAATATTGATCCAAATTTAATGTTTATAGAAACTAAAAAAAAAATTGTACAATGATAGAAAAAAGAGTGTCATAGACATGTAACGAATATTGTCTATTTTTCTATGTTATATAATTAAAGTGAAATAAACTCAAGTAATTTAGTAGAATAGAAAGTTGTGATTTGCAAGCAAGTGTAAAGGATATTATTCTTTTTCTATAGAAAGAAAAGTTCATCAAGACTAGAACAAGGACAAATATACTTCCGTCCAAAGCTGCTGACTCTAAAAATGAGTGGCATAATAATAAATGTGAAAAGTATTTTTCATTAAGGTTTGACTATAACAAACTGATTTAATCTTTGACATATCAATTGGGCAATTCTTCGGTGAATTATCTCTTGAAATCGAAATATCATCGACTCACGGAAAGTAGAATATTACAGTCATTTATGAAAGTAATCCAAGCCGCCAATAAAGTAATGTCACTTACAGAAATTGAAGAAATAAGCATCACGCCAAATGGTTTGTTTTATCGGGAAAAATTGAACGAGAATGCGAGTTCAGCTGTCACCTCGTGGGACACTAAAAATCCCTCATCACTCGTTGCTAATTTGGAATCCATTTATTTTTAAGACAAAATAATAGCAGCATTTCAACTATTTTGTTTTCCTTCAAAAAGTCTTTCATTATTTTGAGCAGTCTCTTTGGACCACACTTTATATCCATAATAGTCATGCTATATACAAACAATCAATAATGATGCTTCTAGTACGAGATTCTTTATTTCGTAATTCTTAATTATAACTTGGACCGTATCATGAAAAGTTTACTGTCACGGTTTTGAATATCTTGAATTCAGTCAGAAAGATTAAGCCATTGTTTGGTTCCGCATCGATTTAATCAATCTGTGTCGAAACTATATTTTGTAGCTTCCCTGTGGCAACACGTTTACTTTGATTGTACTGTGAAAACAAACACTCGCTAAGAATAATAACTCAATTGAAATCGGATACTACTTGATATCCATCCCCAAATGTAAAAGTAGATAATGTAAACAACAGACCAAATTTATTTATGCATGTTTTGCTTGATGATACACTATAAATTCAAAACAGTGATGAAATTTTGAAATCTTAGCACACCATCTAGCCAGATCAATACTGACGGTGGATGAACTTTCATAATTTCATGAACGGATTTTTGGACAGGAATATCTAGAATATACTCCTCCATTTTCCTTTTTGTATTCTTCAAAGGGTTTAAAGATATTGCCTTAATCAAGCTACAAAAAATTGGACCTTTAAATAAAGAATTAAGGTCCAAGAATATGCCTTGTAAAAAAAAAAGGTCCAAGAATATGGTATTTTACATGCTTTATAATTTAATATTACATAACAATTTCAGAGCTGATCAAACCGCTCCCAATCTTGAGTTAGATGTGCAGAAGATGATGATGATGAGGTTGGAGCATTCAAGCTTCCCATTCCAGAACCAAAGGTCTCCCATTGGGTATTTACTGAGACTGCTTTACCAATATTGCTAGGAGGGTTGGAGTTTCTTGCCTTCAGAGAATCTAAAGTATCCACAGCGTTCTGCACACGACGCACCTGTCCAGAGGTGAATAAACCATTGTTCAGGATTTCAAATAATAATTTGAATGATGCAATTATAGATGATGATTACAAAAATGAGAAGTCCATCACTATGCAAAGGATTTAGGCAGCACAAGATTTTATCATTTTACACCAAATTAGGGAAAATTGGAAAAATTATTGAGTGGAAGTGTTTGATAAAGAGAGCCTGACATTGACAAATGCACTTCAATTTTCAATTCTCAACACAAATCAATGTAATGAGATCTAGTTTACAGGAAAAACAATGGTGGGTAAGACCAGAGAACATCATTACATGTCTAGAAAGCAGCATGGATTTTGCACAGAACAATCAAATTTTCCACATGGAAATAGACAATTGCAGTACCCAATAGTGAGAAGGAAAAGGTAGAGGAGGTTCAATACATCAAAATTTTGGTTACAAATGTTAACCCTATGAAGTCTGGATACCTAGTACGGGCACATAAATGATACAAAAAAAATACGCAAAACAACAAGAAACTTTTTAAATTCAAGATACGACACGGCTTGGATACGGTCATAAAATCTAATTAAAAAAACTTTATATAGATGTAGAATACTTGTAAAGAAATAGACATTAACAATTTTTTTTTTATTAATGTATATAGCTATAATAACAACAATTAACAGAAAGTACTTGTAATCAAAACAAAAACGGTAGGACATTTTGTCTGGTAACAACAAAGATAAAAAGGAAATGTGAGGCTTCTCATCTTTGTTTATGGGAGAGACAGTTTTTTTATTTCAAAATGTAACAAGTAAATCTTTAAATAATGTATTTAATCTATAAAAAATGTGTCAAAAAATCTATAACAAGAGTTTAAAAAAAGTAATGCACTGATTGTGTCTTGTCTGCATCACTCCCCAATGGATACATATCCACGAAGTATCCCAAATATATCCAGTAACATGTTTAAAAAACATCAAATTAATTTGGATGCATTAAGAAGACGTATCCGGAAATATCAGAGGAGCATACGGATACAACACCTATTTTGGAGTATCTAGGATTCATAGTTTTAACTTAAAAGGTTGAAAACAGGAATGCAACAGAATTCACTCATTCCTCAAAGAACCCATTAACATCACGAAATATTACTTTATTCCAGAGCCACTTCAAATGCCTGTCCTTGCCGAAAAAGATCTCATTACTTGACCAGCAAGAACCATTGGCATTTTCAAAAGAAATTGCCACTACCTCAACAAGAAAAAAGTCTAACAAACTAACAGAGTTTTCTAGTGATAGCTTCTAATCATAAAACTGCTAGCTAATAAATTTTACTAAAAAGGGGTAGAAAATGTATGAGAGAAGTTCAAAAAGCTTCATATTAAAAAACTATGCATGGCAGTATTTTTCGAAGAATAATGAACCTTGTTCAAACATCTAATCAATTATATGAAAGCCTTACTTGCAATGTAAACAATCATAGCAATCACATTATTTTGTACACTAACTTAAATATATTCTTTGATGAATTATCACCCACATATCATTCTCTAACCCTGCATATCCATTGCCAATGAAGTACTAAACAAAAATCTTACATAGATTCTATTAGGATAAGGAAACAAAGCTTTTATCCACATGCTTTCACAACAATATTTAGACATATTGCATCCATGCAAACTGCTCTAAAAATGAATGTTGAAGAACAGGATATCGGGGTGCATACCACTTCACAAAAATGATAGCAAATAATACAAGTGATGCTTTAAAATTCATACAGCAAAAGTGAGAGAAAGGGAAACCAATTTTCATGACCTACCATAAACATTAATGGACAAATAATTAAACTTTCAAGTCAGTAACTCTTAATGACTCAAAAAAAAGTCAGTAACTCTTTAATACCATGAACATTACCTCAGCTTTTCTCTGCAGCTTCGCTTCACCTTCAGCCTTAATACCATCCAGCTCCAGCAATTTCCTCATAAGCAATTCTGTGGACACAATAAACTCTTTGTCAGAAACCTTGGTCCCTCCATCCACAGCTACCTCCAAGGCCAACACCTGCAAATTAAAATCAGTACTTTCTTCATTCTCTAGTTCTGGTTATTATGTTTCTATAATGAACAAAATAATATGGGAAACATGGGGCTCACCCTCTCACAAAGTTTGTCCACCTCGGATCTGACTGCAGCAACAGCTTCAAAAGCTTTTAGCATTTCATTGTGTTTTCTAAGTTCCTCAAGATTACTCTCTTTGCTAGCAGCATCTTCCAAAAGCAAAAGCTTTGACTTGTCCTTCACACCTTCCATATGCAAATTCTCTTCATTCTCCTTTTCTTTACCTCTAAAGAAGAGTCTTTGCTGTTCAGGCTTTAAACCAGTTTTGTGTGCAAGCAGTTTCTTAACATCCCCTGTTATTAAAGACTAAATTAAGACAGACACATACCACATACTAATGGAAACAAAATATCTTCTAAAGTATATGCAACTGGTAATCTGTAAAATAAAAAACAAGCTTAGTTTCCCTAAACATATTCCATATCAAGATAAAATTGATGCATACAAAACTTCAATCAGTTATTCTCTTAGAATGAAAATAAATCATATAATTTTCTTAAGGTCCCCGAGCTTTCAGGTTAATCAACATAGTTCTTTTGTTTTGTCACATAACTAGCTTAGTCACTAGCCCACTAAGGACATCAATTGTGACGATAATGAACCTAAGCTAGTAAATAAACAAGGATAAAAGTGAATGTTCTCTCTGTACAAATATTTTAAAAATTTATATGGTCTAAAGATTCTGGTTTCTTCCCTTCTTCTTGCAGCAGCTTTGTGGTCATAAAATTGCCTTTCCGAGAGTAAGAAAGATATAATCTTGATATAAATGTGAGTACATCAGGAGGTACTTATTCCCCTCTCCCCTTGTTTTAATTTTTCATAAAAATTCTCTCATTATTTTAATGTCAATTTTTTTACTTTAAGCTCTATTTTTGGTAATCGATCACTCCCTACAATATAGTATAGGGAGTGAGAAGGAAGTGTTGTTGATCCATGGAAAAAAAATGTGAAATCGTTAACAAATGGACAATAAAATATGGCACAAGTCATCAAGCCTCCAACACCAAGTGATCGCCTTTTGTAAAAATATGAGCACACAATGTCATAGAGAACGCGGCAACTATGGTGAAAGCGAAACTAGTGAACTCAAAGTAAATTAAATGGAAAGATATTCTTTGTAACACAGTAATACCTACAGTCTACCTTAACACCGTATTTGTTCAGTAAGAAAGAAAGATTGATGAATGGCATGCCATTATATGCCGTCACTAATATGTATTAGCTTACATCAAGTTAAAGGACTTAGCTTGTCCAGGCAAAAAGTTTAAAACTTCAACCACTAGTAATGTCATTACAAGTTCCACTTCCACTAAAAGCAGTTTACACCTGAAAGAAAATAAACCAATATATCTAACTGTTTAGGATTCAACCATATCATTGTGCAGCAAAGTCCACCATTTTCAACACAATACAGTATTATTGTGTTTAAATTCAAACTCAATCATCGAATAATAACACCACCCTTCAAAAAACCAACTCCACAACCAAGGTGGAAATGTCCAAAACTTTTATCCATTGAATCTCTCCACCAACATCAACTCACTTAAGATGAACCACTTACACCATGTATTCACCAACACAAAATCAACCCAAATTTCAACTAACATCAGAGTGAATAATGGTTAAATCAATTCCAGGTATATATAATGCCGGTCGTATTAGCCCAGAAAAAGGAAATTTACATTTATCTTTTACCAACATGTGATTGGTTCATATGGCAAGGGACTCGGACACCTTAAGCAAGTGGTCAGGGGTTTGATCTCTAGGTCTTGCTTATGGATAAAACCTGGTTGGGAAAAAATAATTCACCTTGTGTGTCTAACAAGTTACCCATCGGATATTAGTCAGCATGAAACGACAGTGTATACTTCATACCTATGAAGCATTGACACAAGCACCAAACACCATATTGACACTCATATGTAGACATCAGCATCGATTTCACAAAATAGAAACTAATTGAATGTAGCCACACATATAGGTGTAGTATTAAGTGTGGGACGCTGACACGTGTTGAAAACTGGACACATCTTTAATATGAAAAATCGGAGCTACATAGCTTCGTACCTATGTATCATAGTCATAAAAAATAAAATAAAAACTTGTGCAACATCCAATCCCTCTCGTGGTCAGCGTAATCCAAGTTGCAAAGTAAAATTTTACACTTCACATAGTATATTATCAATCGAGTTATTCTTCATTTCACGAATTTGAAGAACTAATATAACGACAAAATACAATTACGCACAAAATATAATTAGCTTTTCAAAATTACCTTAAAACAATCAAACAATCACAGAATTAAATGCCAATAACAAGCAGCAAAGTAAAACGAAAACTGATGTTTCAAAAATTCAGCCACAAAACCAGCATAGAGAGTAGTATAGTGTGAAGAGATAAGATAATAGAGACTCACAGAAAGTTGATTGAACTGGGAGGTAGACTTCGTGATGAGAAGAAGCATGTGCAACACTGATATTGATCATAGGTCCATTGCTTTGATCATCGTCACCTGCTTCGCGTCTCTGTACGAACATGCCGCCGGGACGCATCTCCCATTCGATCTCCTCTGTCGGCGGCGAGACTCCGTTAGAATGCGCTGCGCTCTTCATTTGAAGTTCCGGTGAACACAAAACGCGAAGAAGTTTCTGCGTTTTGATAAAAGGGAAAAAAGGTAAGGTATCAGGGGAATCACACAAGCCTTGCTCCTCTCATCATTTCACCTTCTTTCACTTCCATTTCCCTCCCATTTCCTTTTTTTCTTTATAATATTGTAATTATTTTTCCATTCATGTTTATATTTTTTTTTTTCATTTTAAAATAAAAATTATAAAATAATGTTTTTTACTCTTGAAAATTATACAAAAAAAAATGATTGTACTAGTATTTTGTTTTAAAATAAAAATAGAAAATATATAATATATTAATAAATTATATCATGGTCAAAATTAATTTTTGTCATGATTCAAGTAAAAATTATATATCAGTCAACGGGTCAACCAGTTAATCATTATTTTATTTTTTTTCGGAAAGTTAATTCAGTCTTTTTTCTAGAGCTTTTTAATACTTTTAAAACATAATTTTAAGGGCCAACCATTATTATTGTATCTCAATTTCTTCTTGTGATGCAAATCAAGCGATACATGTTTGTCCGTAGTATATAACTATTTTTTGATAAGCCGGTGTCTCCTCCCAAATAAAAAATCCTAAATTCTATTTTTTATGCTCCTAGGTGGTTTATAATTATTTATAAGTGTAGGATTATTATTTTTATTTTATTTAAATAAGTAGTTCTACACAAACTTAGTTTTTATTTTTTATTTTTTTATTAAAAAATATTTTATTTATTTAAATTAATATAGATTATATCAATCAATAACAATACAATTAAAAAACACTAAATCAAAAAATGATGAATATGTAGATACACTCACAATATTTAAATTAATAGCATAACATGATAAAATACTTATCATAAAGACAAAATTTATAAATATGACATAATCGAAGTGATCATGATACACATGTTTTTAGATTTATGATATTCCAACATTAAAGTCATTGAATGAATTTGAATATACATTTCATCAAAGTTATTATGAAAATATGAATGGAACAAACAAACAACTCACAATGACGAAAAATCAAACGCTGCATCAAAACGAGAAAATAAAATATAGATGAAAACACTTATTTAATTAAATTGAAGAATAAAAAAACGAATTCAAAATTTAATTTAGACTAAGAAAGTAACATGAAATCACTCATCCCTAATAAATAGTTGAAAAAGTTTAGAATAAGAAAGAAAAAAAGTTATTTCATCAACTAGTACGTCAATACACGAAATGATAACTCACAAGATTCAATAATTTTTGTTGTAATTTCTCTATTTGAGTGCGACACTTTTTGGTTTTTCTATTTTAATGTAATATTCTTTTTTTAATTTTTGTATGATGTTTATTTTAGTTTTTATAAATAAAGTAGTTTTGATGAATTATATATTTCAATCAATGACTTTGGCGTCATCCACGTTATATATCTAAAGACATAAATATTATTGACACTATAATTTTATCATATTTATAAATATGTTATTATTTTATACTATATACTATGGTTTTACGTTATTAACTCAAATATAGTAAATTTATTTACACATTCATCTTTTTTGTTTTTAATAAATTTTAATTTGTATTACAATAATGTACTTTATTATTTAAATTAATAAATATTATTTTTTTACTAAAACATAAATAAATATTTTTTACCTTTAAAGTTATTATATTTTACTTTTTTTTAGCTTGAGATTTTTATTTTCATATTTTCTCTTCGCTAAAAATTATTTTATTTGAGATACGTCAAAATTATTTTTACTAACTGGATTCGAATTCGAATTGCAGGGTGATCTCAAATTATATTGAAATTCGTTATATGATGGATGTCTATTGAAATTATTTTCATATTTTACTAACTGGATTCGAATTGCAGGGTGATCTTAGCGGCTTGACCATCTATTTTTTGATCTATAATTTATAATATTTTTATTTATTAACTGAACTTTATATATATATATATATCAAATGGTGTTCAACATGAATTTTTTATCCTTAAAACATATAAAATTGTGTGACCGTACCTCCCAACTATGTTTGAGAGTCGTGACTATTTATATTGATTTATTTACTAATATTGGAATTTTTTTATCATAGTGAACTTTTCTAGAATTTAATTATTAATTTATAGAGACATTTTACATAACGTAACTTAGCTTCGTCCTGTTTTAAATTTCCTATTAATTATAAATTTTTGCTACATATTTAATATTAATTAGACTATTATATCTGTATCTTTTGGGTGTAGGTAAAATATTTGCCTTTTAAAATAGAAGTTAGTCACGAATTGCCCTAGTAATGTTTAACACAAATTATATGATGGACCACTTGAAAGATAGTTTATCGGTGGGTCAATATTTAAAATTGACGAGGTTAATAAAATTTATTGGATAATGAATAATTTAATTTATCAGTAGGGGTGGGAATAGGTCAGGTCAGGCTTTGAAAGCCCTGAGCCTGGCCTACGATTTATTTTCTCGGTCTAAGTCTAGCCTATGACTTATCATAGACTTTTTTTTCAGCCTGGCTTGGAAGCCTTTTTAAAAGCCTTTTTAAACTAAGTCATTATTACCTGTTAAACAAATAAGCAACAATCCCTGAGTGATTGACTAATTGAACGATTACCAAATATGAAATTACTACCAAATATAAAACCGCTACCAAATATGGAACACTACTGAATATGGAATGATTATTAAGTGATTGACTAATTAATATAATTTAAAATAAAAAATAATATTATTAATATAATAATAAAAAATAATATTAATAAATATATATAGGCCGGTCTTGTCAAGCCTAATAGGTTTTTTTATAAGTCTAAGCTTGACCTATTTAAATAAATAGGCTTTAAAAATAGAGTCTAGCCTTTTATTAAATAGGTCAGGCCAGACCAGGCCATAAGCCCCCTACGAACGGCATAATATATTCTCATCCCTATTTATGAGTCATTTGTAGGTAGGGGTGGGAATAGGCCAGGCCAGGCAAGACTTTGAAAGGCCTGAGCCTGGCCTACGATTTATTTTTTCGGCCTACGGTCTATCATAGGCTTTTTTTTCGGCCTAAGCCTGACCTTTTTAATAGTTTGGTCTGGTCTGGAAGCCTTTTCAAAAGCCTTTTTAAATGAATTCATTATTACTTCTTAAACAAATAAGGAACAACTACTAAGTGATTGACTAATTGAACAGTTACCGAATATAAAACGACTACCAAATATAGAACTACTATCGAATATGGAACGACTAGTGAATATTGAATGATTAGTAAGTGATTCCCTGATTGATAGAATTTAAAATAGAAAATAATACTATTAATATAATAAAAAAAGATAATATTAATAAATAATAAATATATATAGGCCGGCCTGTTAGGCCTAACAGACTTTTTTATAAGCCTGAGTCTGACCTATTTAAATAAATAGGCTTTAAAAACAGTCTGAGTCTAGCCTTTTTATTAAATAGGGCAGGTCAGGCCATAAGTAGGCCAGGCTATAGGCCCCTACGGACGGCCTAGCCTATTCCCATTCCTATTTGTAGGGTTGGATATATGAATGAAGGTCTACATATCAGACTGTTTAATATGCGATCGCACAAGTTACGAAATAAATTTTTTAGAAATATTTAAATTTTTGTCTTTATGAATTAGACCGTTTATATTGTGAGCACTTTAAATTGCGAATTCGTCTATTAGTCCACGATTAACATTTTAAATAAAAACAATAACTATAATTTAGATCAGTTAATAATTTTGTGATAATAATTATATATATATATATATATTATATTTCAATCATATTTTTATTATACACTTAATACTATTAATGTTGGTTTGGAATTATTAATTTTTTTTAAATTACATTAAGTAATTAATGAGAAAGATATAAAAAAAATTAAGTAAAATTGATAATCATCTTCAATCTAATGCAAATTTTATCAAATTCATAACTCAAATATTCAAATACACTCATATTTTCATCTCCAACAACATCAAATAAAGAATGAAAATGAGTTTATTTCAAGATTTAAGTTATGAATTTGATTAAATTTGTATTTTATTAAAAATGATAATGAATTTTATGAGTTTTGTTTAAAAAATTTGATGATTTTTTTGAATTTTTGTAAAAAAGAAGACAACATTGTTAATATTTTAAAACATAAAATATCAAATTGTCACTTAAAATTAAAAAAAAAAGATCAATTCAGAAAAAAAAAATAAAGAACTAAAATATTACTTGAAATTAAGTTAAGGAACCACAAATATATATAATGTGCGAAAAAAAATTACAAATTTATAACATCAATTTAAATAATAGTTTTTTAGATAGAAGAGGAACTAACATATCTCAATTTATTTTTCAGAGATAAATTAATCTGTATAATGTGCGAATTAATGTAAAACAAACTATTGAGCAAACTAAACAACGGACCAACCTCATATACCCAAATCTAGTTTTTGAAAGAATAGAAATGAAGATCCTCTAAGTTAAAAAACTCCAACATAACTAAGACAAGACACAAATCATATGTGTATTAGAGTGAATAACGCAACATAGCATGTACCTTTTGGTAACGTTTCTGTTACTCAAAAATCAAAATAATGCCACAACTGTTGAGCTTCTTAACTCATGTCAGGAATTTATATCCCTTCTTAGAGTCAGAACTTGTTAGAACCAACATAAGAGTTAGTGACAATAAACCACACTTATTTTCATCCCTCACACGTGGAACTCAACTCCAATTTCCAAAGATTAATCGAACGACTCACCTCCTCATTTGGCTATCTTGTCTAATCATCACTAGCTAATGGACTCACATTCATCACTCTCACTGCAATCATGCTCTCACGGATTACCACAAACATTATACCAAAAGTGTCATTGTTCTCCAACTGTACAAAAATTGGCGACCATTTCATTTTCTTCAAAGCACATACTCACGGCACATCACATATCACATATACTCACACATCGATATACTTATTTTAAAAAATATAAAACATCGATCTATATATATATATAATTAAATTAAATTAAATATTATGAATAAAATATTTAATTGATGATCATTACTTTGACATATTGTTAACTTATATACAATTGTGATGAAAAAAATATCAATATAATCATCTCCACCACGTAGAAAAGTAAAAGATTGGGTGATTTTATTATGCTATACAATAATTTTATTAAATATTATATTATATTTTTGTTGTAAAAATAAAATATGTATGTGTATATTTTTGTAGTTGAGATTGATGTTGTTTGATCTGAAAAGTTATAAAAATTGAGTAGACAAAGCAGCAGAAGAATTTGATATTCACAAGTAAGAATAATTAGAATTGTATCTACTCAACAACTCTTTCACATCGGTAAAGAGAGACACACATGTGCTTGTTTTCTTCCTCTGTCTCTCTCTGTCTCTGACTCCACAAAAATTTCCTCAAAGTTACTATCACTAGTTTCAGAGCTTTTATTAGTGGTACTTGTTTTTTGTGTTTTCATGAAAATTTGATATCATCATCATTCTTTTTGTATCAGAAGAAATAATTATGATCATGCACATGCACCATATTGTAGTGTCACATTACCAAGGATGGAACTATTAAACCACTTAACAATACTGTAGATAGAGGGTTGTTTTTAATCAATTTTGAAAAAGAGCAATTTTAGCACTTTGTCAAAATCTAACATGCATGGGGTCCCTTTCGGATCGTAAAAAGATTATAAAACACAGCTTTTTCGGCAAAATACTTGGGGAAAATCAACTTTGGTTTCTTTGGGATGTGTGAGATTTTTAAAAATTTATTTTTCTAAATTTGATTTTGGTTAAACCTATTTTGATAGAGACAGTTTTTAAAAAATTGAGGCTAAAAGAATTTATGTATTAGGTAATAAGTAGAGTATTTTGTATCTATAAATATATGAAATATTTTGAGAGTAATACATCATTTAGGGAGAGTAATGCCATATAAATAGTTAGATTCATAGGGAAAAAATATCTGTTTAATTATTATTAATTTAAAATTAATAATTTTGTTTTTACTACAGTGACAGTTTTGAACCGTCGCAAAATACAAATTACAGTTTTCTAAAAAAAATCACTGATTTTTATTTCTTGCAATACTAAATTAAGTTTTAAACTGTAAATAAATTCATAAATCAATTTTAATCCGTTAATTCATAATTAATATAAGAATTTTACATTTTACTTCCCATTAAAGTCATTTTTCAATAATACTTATTTTCACTGCAGAGGATTCGGTCCCTATTGTATTATGTGCATAACATCTTTCTATGAAAACAAAAATTAAATAGTTTTTGGTTTATTTCTTGAAAAGAAGAGTTGAATGCCTGATTAGACCTTAAGCTCTTTTGATTTCTCCTTTGAATAAATGAATTAAAAAGAAAAAGAAAAAATATAAATAGTTACTAGCTTAGGATGAAATGAAAATCAGAAACCGTACATAATAAAGGCAGGCAAGTAATTGTTAGTTGGGATTAGTGACATGTGACATGCAACTGTAAAACATTTGCTTTCGATTTCAGAGGAAGGACCCCCGACAATTATTTACTTTTTCTCTTTGATCACTTCTCACCGTTGTAATCAAAAAGACAAATGGAGGGCCTAATCTCTGTCTCTCTGTCACTTGCCAATTACTACAGATTATGTTATAAATAGTTTTAGATTAGTAGTTAGATATAATTCATCGTTAGTTAGTTATATTAATTGTCTTAACTATTTTATTTGATTGGTCTCAACCATATTTGCCATCTGTCGTAACGATTTGATGTACCTTGTAAACCTATATTTGGTTAACCATAGAGATAGTTTTAGTGTGATATCTTTATACACTAAAAATTATATAGTAAATTTCAATTAATTTTTATGCATGAGTTGTGTTCACTCAGTGAGCCTAAAAACAAAGTTTTTTTTTTAGTTATAAACATAAATTATACTCCTTATCATTTGATCAATTAATAGATGCTGGTGTGTATATACAAATATAGTATAAATTTGATAACATTTTCAAATAATAATATTAGTTAAATAAAATTTGTTAGTTACAAGAGATAGTAAACAGTTAGTAGTTTAATGTTTACTTTTAAAATAAGTGAATAATTTAATTCAAAGTTAATACAAGTAAATCACCTAATCAAGTAATATGTTATTGAGTACAGTGAATACTTGAATTTCTTAATATTTTATCAAAGTTCGATCTTTAATCAATTCATGAAAAAGAGAAATCAATCTTTCAAAAACATCTCATTATCTCTTATGATTAGTCTTCACATAAAAACCTTATTTTATACAGAAAAATTAAATATAGAGAATCAACAGAAGCAAAAGAGCACAAAGAGAAAAAAGGAAAAGAAAAAATGAATCCAACCCGGGGTCCCTGCCTAAAACATCAGTATCCTGAACCAAAGATTGACTGATTCACACATGACCGCACTTACCTTCTTTCTCTCTTTTTTCATTCAAAATCATTGCACTAATGTCACTCACATTAATTCCTTCCATATAAATACATCTTACTCCTTAAAAGCATCCACACCCCAACATAAAAAATTCAAACTTTCATTAAATTAATATTCTCTAGCTACAACATCACATTTTCATTTCATTTTCTTAGCTACCACATGGAGTGCAACTTTCCTCCTCCATCTTGCAACAACAATACTATCACTTCTTCATCTTCAAAAACAAAGAGAAAAGAGAAAAAGGGTGTGAAGAAAAACAAAGGTTCATCATCAATGAAACTTTCAACTGATCCACAAAGTGTTGCAGCTAGAGAAAGAAGGCATAGAATCAGTGACAGGTTCAAGATTCTTCAGAGTATGGTACCTGGTGGAAGTAAAATGGACACTGTTTCTATGTTGGAAGAAGCTATTCACTATGTTAAGTTTCTTAAGACACAGATTTGGCTTCATCAAACAATGATTAACTTTGTTGATGGTGATCACATGTTCCTTCCTCAAGAACATAACAACATTCATTCTCTTGATCAGCTTATTAATCCTAATTCAGGTTCAATTGAGTCTTTGGATACATTGCCACAGTTACCACTGGAGCAGTTCTGTTTTCAAGGTGAAGATGATAACAAATTCATCTTTAATATGCCACTATGAACTATTAATTAGCCACCTAATTAGTTAATTAGTGTCTCTATCTTAAGTTCTGTTTTTTGTAATAGTGAAAATTAAATGCTATATATATAGTATATCTTATGAGTTAGTGAATGATGTTAATTAATGTAGTGAAATTTCAATGTAGATGTTGCATGTAATGGTTGCATACTAGTAGTGTCATTCTCTATCACAATTTACAAAAGAAAAAAACTTTATTTTATGTGTCAATATGCAACATGTATGGTCTAATTGGTAATTATTTGCATTGATGTCTATAAGTAGTGCAAAAGTTTTGAAAGAGACAACAAAAATTCGTCTTGTTTTGTGATCTTGTAACGTAGAAGGGTGGATCAATGTGCGCAGGACCACTTAATATGTGCCCTTTTTCTTCACTGGTTTTGGACTATTGTTATGTCTTACTAGCTTAGGTGAACTCTCTCTTCTCATTTCTCCACTTTTATTTATTTATTATAATGTGAGACGTCATGTGGCTATCACGTGAGGGTTATGATATTTACGTTTATTTAATGGTATTGATGTAAGAAATTATAAAAGAAAATTATTTTTATTTTTATTAAGTTTTGAAAGATTTCACTTAGAATCATTAATCATCTTTTTCTTCTACTCCATTATTACATAATTTAAAATCTAAAATTTGTAATTCTAATAAAAAAAACACTTACAATATTGTTGATTATGTAAATTAAAGCAAAATCAAAACAAAAAATCTATGATTCTAACAATTATAGGAGTTGTTTTTAATTAATTGATTAAAAGTGTAATTTAATTTTTTTTTGTAATATGTTTTACTATTTTACTATATTTATATTTGATTATATTTGGAGTATACTTTATAAATTGTGCCAATTTATTTTTGTTGCAGTTAAATTTTTACCAACAGTTTCAACAACATGATACCTCTCAATTAACGTAAGTTAATTTCTTGCTTGCAAGTGTGATGAGTGTGTTAACTACATTTTTTAAGTAATTTTAATTTTAATGCGTGGATATAGACGTGAAGGGTATTTTTGTCACGTTAAAATTCATATAAAAAAGTTAAATAAACCGCTATTTTAAATCTTGAAATTGTAAACATTAAGTTGTTTTCTTAAATTATTTATCGTCACTTAAAATTTCCTTGAAATTTGTTTCAGATCGGAGTTGGGCCCAATATGCAGCGGCTATTGGGCCTTAGCCCAATCCAGATTTTATTTTCTTCCTCATTTCGTTCCTTCCCTTTGTAATTATTGTTGTTTGGTGTTTGATTTTTCTGAAAATGGGTTAGTTAATTGATGAGGATATGATTATTGTACTTATTAAGGTGAGGTAATTGACGAGCATACGTTAACCAAATTCATTCAAGTTAAGATGTCAGAGAGACACATATTATAAGGTACAAGATTAACTTATAATATCTAATAATTCTTTAAATATTAAATTGATACATCTTACGTTGTCTTTTTTATTTTCACGGTCAAACAGATATTCTCTTCAAGTACTAAAGATAAGTCACAATAATTGGACCATGCTATGACACAATCCAAAAAATATGAATTTATAAATATAATTTTGAATTTATTTTTTGTGGAAGAATTTTTTATAACGTTGCAAATATACTTACAAAATTAATTTAAAAATATACATTGATTTAAGAGCAAAGACTAAAACTATATGTATAATAATTTTATAGAGACTAAAAATTATATTTATTTTTTACAAGAATTAAAATTAAAATATAAAATTTTATAAAGATAAAAAATATCTAACACAATAATTAATTAACTAAGGTAATTAATTGTATTTTTCTTCAAGTTAGATAATTAATTGTAACATATTTGTGTTCAAGAGTCTTAAGGTTGTTTAGTATTTTGAGGAGAAACATAATAATTTAAGTGATAAAAATAGTTCAAATTCTATCTAACAAAAACTAACGATTAATGACTAGTATTCTCCTGTTTAAAAAATAATAATTATTGTGTCATACATTGGAGAAGATATCTTGGGCTTGGATAAGAAACAGCGTGATTTCACTGTGGTCTTTCACTCTTTCTATTAAAGGCCCAGATTAAAGAGATCAATTTTTCAACATATTATACAAATAAAAGTCGTTAAGTCGTTAATCCGTAAACAAACTCACAATATTTAGATCTCATAAAATGTTAACATATCAATATATAATTAATTGAAGTATTTAAAATATTTATATTATTATAGAGTTATATTGTTAAAAATGTTAAAATTATTAATTTAATTTATATATAATTAAAATTGATTATTAATTTGAATTAAATTAACATTGTAATAAGATAAAAAATAAAAAACACCACAACACTGAAACAACGAACAAAATCAACTTCACATTAAAATATAAAAAATCACAAAAATATTTTGATTGAGTTTTAATTTTCTATTTTTAAAAATCCGTTTAATAATATAATAAAATAAAATCTATTTGATACATCTATTTGTTTCATTTTTTTTTAAGATGAATTAATTTTTAATCTTAAAATATTATTTTTAAATTATTTTTTTTGTTATCTATTATTTAAATAAATGATTTATATATATATATATTATTTCATCCTTAGTATAATATTTTTTATTTTTCATCTTGATAAGTTTTTAATTTTTTGTTTTATTATGAAATTTGTTTTAAATGTATATATTTATTTCGATTTAGTGTAAACTTAATCAATAAATCTAAAATTTTCAACTTTAAACCTTCAAAAATTTAAACATTTTAATTTTATTTTATTTATATTTATTTTTTTATTTTGCTTAAAAATACTATTTTTTATAAACAGTTTATTCTTCTTGATTAAATTACTCGTGATCGATGATGGAAAGGGTATACGTGGACTCATTCTGACCTAGTTGTTTAACATGCTTTTAAACCGAAAGCTTAATCCATGCAAAACGACATAATAACAGTATAGTTTATAGGCATAAAAAGTTCATGTGAAACCAGCTGTATGAAAATGTAATTGACATTGACAAATGTGAATTATTTAACTTCATATAATATAATGATTGGTAGGTACTATTAACGAGGGGATGATGAAAATTTTGATTTTGGACTATCCGTTGTTTTTTGCACTTCTTTTTTGGTTAGGATTATTTTATGTTCCCAATTTCCATTTTCTTTTTCTTCTTAATAAACTTTTAGTTAAAAAATAAAATAGAAAATGGAGATTGAATCATTATCCTCACCGAGTCTATTTTTATATCTTCCAACTGCTTTCGCTGATAACTAAGGTTCACATATATATATATATATGTCCTCATACCAATTACCAATATTTAGTAAAATAAATAGTTCAGCTATATAGTCTTTTACTCCCACAGACAGCTCAAGTAGAGATGATAAACATCAAGCACCAAAAGAAAAGAGAAGAAAAAAAAACTATGCTAAAGAATCTTGAAGCATCAAAGTAATACAATATTAATTACAACATTACAATATTAATATAATAAAATCAGTGATGTATGCCATTTATCTCAAATGCCTGAATTTATGCAAACAAGTAGACTCAGTTACATAAACCACAACAAAAGTGAAATCCGTACAATTATTATACATCTAAAAGGGTTCTCAATATTTAGAGTCAAAGGGCAATTCCAGCAATGTAGCAGCAATAGGATGATTCTGAAGTTTACTGAGGATTTGGGGGACGGCTATTGGCAGCAGAGACCCTGGATCCCCACTCAAGCAACTCTTTGCTGGTGTCATCCTTGTGAACAACCACTTCAATGAAACATAAGCTGTCTTTCTTTGGTCCTGTTGCAGTGGCAATTGCTTCAACTAGCTCCTCTTCACAGACTACCTGAAAAATGAAACATATATGAATTGAAACAAGATCAGCATTTATCCATGTTAGATAAGAAGTTTGAGGAGATTATACACGCAATGTCGAAAGAGACTCACCTTGGTAGTCCAACATTTTCCTTCACCATTGTGAATTGCATCAATTAATCCAGTGTAATTCCAGTTCTTGATAACATTGTATGGTCCATCATGAATTTCTACCTCAATTGTGTATCCGCAATTGTTTATCAGGAAGATAATGGTCTTCTGTCCACATCGCAGCATTGTTGATACATCTTGAGCAGTTACCTGCAAAGCATTCAAGATAATATAAAAAACAATGTTCATGAATTCTTTTGGAATGAAGATTTAGGAGAATAAATTACATGTTGAATGAAATGCAAACCTGAAAGCTTCCATCACCAATGCAAGCAATCACTCGCTTTTCCGGGACCGCTTGTGCATAGCCAAGAGTTGCACCAACAGACCATCCAATTGAGCCATATTGCATTTGAAACTCATACCTGTCAGCAAGATTTTTTCAGCACTATAAACAATATTAAAAAAATTAATTGAAAAATACAAAAAATGATCAAATTAATATCTCAAATACTTACCCACATCCCTCAGGCAATTTCAGCTTTTGACAGTTAAACCATGAGTCCCCTGTCTCAGCAATCACAGCTGTTTCACTGGACAGCATCTGTTGTATATGTTGGAACATAACATTAACCCTTAAAGGCTCTTTTGGTGCAGACTTCAAAGGTTTACCATCTGGGACAAAAATCCTATGGTAGTTTTCATATGCAGCATTGTTGTGTTTGAGACGCTTCGAAAGCGCCTTGAAGAAATCCTTCATCAATACACATCCAAATGCAGGTCCATTAGCAATCACAACCCGATCAGGCTGCACAATGATTGCCTTCTCTTTCTTGAGAAGAAGCGAATACCCGACAGAGCTGTAGTCATTAAAAATGGGACCAGCAAACAAGTATGCATCAGCTGATTCCACAATCTCAGCACAAAATGCAGCACTAACAGCACCCCAATAAGTTCCAATGAAATGAGGATGGTGCTCCGGAACCATCCCTTTAGCTGATGGCATCACAGCAAGTGCGTAACCACTTGTATCAGCCAATTCCACAAAGGCATCGGATGCTTTTGCCACCCTCAGTTTAGGACCAGCCACTAGTACCGGTTTCACTGCTTTGTTAAGAAACTCTGCTGCTGCCTCAACTGCTGCTTCCAACCCCTGATGGTTACTCAATCTGCAAAGCACCCAAAAGAAACAAACAAGAATTAGAAAAAGACTAATCATAATCCATAAGCATTTCCAATAATTTGTTCATCCAGAGAGCACTTAACAATTAAATGTATGTTTTGGTGATTGTTTGCCAAATTTGTATTTCAATATATGTGCATGTTTGGATTAGCAGTGAGTTTGGGCAAATCATGGTGGCACCATAATATTGCTGAAACTTCAAAGATTTTTCTGAAATCGCAATGAGCCACCGTGAATCAGCCAAAGTCATTGTCAATTTAAACATGCACGCAATTTAGGTTTGAATGAAGTCAAAAGGCAAGTTTGGAGTAAATATTGTGTAAAACTTTCAACTTAACACAAAAGCCAGTTACTTTGTATGATTTCTTCCGTGAAATCAAAGACACGCCAATTACTGAAAGAAAGAAAGACTTACTTGGGAGAGAGTGAAAAAGGGACAGGATCACGAGTGAAAGTGGGGTGAGGAATAGCAGGCAAGTTACAGCTAATGCTTATATAAACAGGCTTGCTCTCTTTCAGTGCAGTTGAGATTGCTGTATCAATCAATTCGTGAGCTTCTTCCAAGTGATTCACCACAGCCTATTATCAAATCAAATCAAATCAAACCAATCAAAACAATCACCAAAACCCTTTTTACAAACAAAGAAGTGTGTGTTTTCAATCAAAGTGACAAAATCACATTTCACTTTAAGTGTAGTTTTTAATAAAATCACGGCGCCACATTGCAATTCTTCCTAATTCAAACATGCCAATTTTGGATTAGACAGTTGGACAAAATCCACGATGGATCCCCTCTAAAATTAGTAATTACCATGATTTTTTAAAGTCCAACAAAATCACTATGATTTTGTCAAACTCACACAGTCGTAATAAATGCAAGGGAAAGGACTTAAGTAAATCCATATTCAATACCAAATCATCAACTTCACAAACACAAAACAATCCAACAAAACAAAACTAACATCAAACCAAAAACTAAAAAAAAAAAAAAAAAAAAAAAAAAAAAAAAAAAGGCACAAACCTGAAAACAAGTAACAGTTTGAAAACACCTCAATTCTTGGCTAAAATCAGATAAGCCAATAGTATGATGAAGAACCCTATTAGTTCCATAATCATTAGAGTTAGGTCCACCAACAATACAAATCAGCGGCAAATTCTCACTATAAGCTCCAGCTATAGCATTAATAACACTTAAACCACCAACAGTGAAAGTAACAACACACGCTCCGACGCCACGCGATCTAGCGTAACCGTCGGCGGCGTATCCAGCGTTGAGCTCGTTACAGCAGCCGATTAAGTTGAGCCCCGGTTCGGCGATGAGGTGGTCGAGTAGTGTGAGATTGAAGTCGCCGGGAACGGAAAATACGTCGGTGACGCCGATTTGTACTAGCCTCCGTGCTAAGTGGCGGCCTAGGGTAGCTTCGGCGGAGGAAACAATTGTGCAAGGCTGGATCGCGGCTGTGCTGTTTGCTTTTGCGCATGAAACGACGTCGTTGCTTAGTGGCTTGGTTGAGTCTAATGAGCCTAACATAGTGTCCATGTTGTGTTGTGATTAGTGATGACTATTCAAAAAAAGAAATATGAAGTTTTTTTTGTTGTTGTTGAAGTTAGAAATGAGAAAGAAGAGGTGGTGTTATATTATTATATATGAGAAGGTTTATGTGTGTTGAGAAAGTGAGAGAATAAAAAGTGGTTAAGAGAAAGACACTAGGAAATGGAAATGGAAATGGAAAAACTGAATTGAGAAATCAGGAATGTGCCAATACCACTGGCGGTTTCTGTTTTGCTTTATTATTATGGTGTACTGTGTATGAAAAGTTGGATTTGGTAACTTTATTGGAGGTGGTTGTTAATTGTTTCTGTTTTTCTTTTTCTTCTTTTCTCTAGAAACTACAAATATCTAACAGGAAACCCCAAGGATGCTTCTGTTTGCCATCCAGCAAGCTAAATTTTAGTTATTCATTAAATAAATTGTAAAAAATATATAAAATATTTTGATAAAAATTAATTTAGTTTTTAGTTATATTTAACTTAATTTATGATCCATGTCACGTGATATGATCATTTGGCTTAGTGATGAAAGCGGCAAGTTTGACTAATTTCTTATTCCAACTCAATCGAACTTCTCAATAAGTTATGTATTATTATTATTTTTGAGAGCTTAACTACACAACAAACTGCCTAAAAAAGGTACACAATACAAATTAAATGTGAGTATATGTGGAATTAACTGAATTGAGTCGTATATATTTCGCACATTGTTGGTGGTAGTCATTTTAGCTTCCATTGGCCTGCTGGAGCGGTGGATTTGCAGCAAAAGCTTAGCTCTGTCTATGATGTTCAGATACGTAATACAAGTGAGTGTAGGTGTAATACTACCAATATGCATATATGTATTTTGTTTTTGCATATATAATTCTTTTGAAAATTAAAATAATAATACAATATTGATTCAAACTAGATCGAGATAAATGGTCGGACTTGATTTGTGAAGAATTTTTTGTTCTCCAAGATGAATTGGTATTTTGAAATTCTTAACGCAATATAATGTGTCCTTCAACGATTGCACCATTGAAATGCTTCGAGTATCAATATCAAAATTGAAAGTTACTTGGTGAAGCAATGATCTTTCACTTTTTTCTCTTAATGTTTTTTTTTTCTTTTTCTAAAATAACATATATAAACCAATTATTAATAAGTGAAATTTATCTATTAAGTTCTAGTTCAATTAGCAAAGATAAAACTGTTGTGTTAGACGTTTTGTCCAAATTCAAAGTTTTACGGTTGTACCAATTAATTATAGTGAAATTAAAGAGTTGCACCTTAAGAAAAATTTTAAAGTCACGTCGAAGGGTGGAATCCAGTTAAGTCACTTAGTTTCCAACTCCTGCTATCGACATCATTCTCAACTTACCAAAGTTTGATTTTCATAAAACATAGATTTCATATAGGAATAATAATACAACAAATACATAAATGTGTCCGATACGAGTAATATAAAAAATATAAGACATTCACATTAATTAATATATATATATATTATTAATTAATTTAAATATGAGTTTTTTTTTTATCTTAAATGATATAATAAATATTATCATAATTAACTTATACTAAGTACAATATATCAAGATAAAAATCTATTATAATAATATGAGTATTGTTTATAAAAGATATAAATTGAAATTTGTGTTAGCAAAAATAAATTGTAAAACAAATATTTTTTTCACCTTTCATCTATATATTTGCTATGGAAAAACTAAACACAATGTAATCAAATTTAATGTTTCTAATTCTCTCATTGAATATCGTTGTTTTGATACATCTTTAACACTAGTAAATTTGTTGGTGATGAGCCTAAGAGTAAGAGGGGTCTAACTTGACTGAATAAAAAGAAAAAAAATTAAGGATATTTAATTGAGTTCTCTATCCCGTATGTTACAAATATCAAATACCAACGTATGTCGAATACGACAAGACAACTAACATATGTGCTTCAGTTTGATTAGGGTTGGAAATAGGTCAGGGCAGGCTTTGAAAGGCTTGAGCCTGACCTACGATTTATTTTTTCGGCCTAAGCTTAGACTACGGCCTATCATAGACTTTTTTTTTTGCCTAGTCTGACCTTTTTAATAATCTGGTCTGGCTTTGAAGCCTTTTTAAACGCAGTCATTATTACCTCTTAAACAAATAAGGAACAACTACTGATTGATTGACTAATTGAACCGAATATGAAACTACTACTATAACCGCTACCGAATATGAAACGACTACTGAATATGGAATGATTACTAAGTGATTGTCTAATTGATAGAATTTATAATAGAAAATAATATTATTAATATAATAATAAAAAATAATATTAATAAATATATATAGGCTAGCCTGTCAGGCCTAATCGGCTGTTTTATAAGTCTGAGCCTGACCTATTTAAATAAATAGGCTTTAAAAACAGCATAAGTCTAACCTTTTTATTAAATAAGTTAGGCTAGACCAGACCATAAGTAGGCCAAATCATAGACCCCTACGAACGGCCTAACCAATTCCCATCCCGAAGTCTGATATAGGTCATGATAATACTCTCATAAAAGGAGCGGAACATATATCCATATGTTAAGATTAGTTGGCACTTAGATGTCAAACTTAATATTTTAATCATTTTTAATTGCATATTTGTATTATAAAATCCACAGCTAAATTAAAATTTACTATTTCAAAAGTGATGTCTAAAATTTTTTATATTAATTTGTATCCATTTCATACATCAAAATTAACTCATTTAATAGAAAATAATAAGACATTAATTTTTAATATAAAAAATTTATGATGAAAAAATATTATTTTAGTCCAAAGTAGAAAGACTTTTAAACTCAAAGAATATTGTCATATTTCATATAAGTGTATATTTATCTCTCTTCAATTAAGTACTCAAACATAGAACCTCTAAATTTAAAATATGCATTTTTTACAACTAAACTAAACTCTTAAAATTCATACATAAGACATTAACTTTAAAGAGTATATATATATATATATAATTGTTTTAATTATAGAATTAATGATAATGTACCAAATTAAAAGTTTTTAATGTTTAAAAGTATAATGATATAGATTTCGCATGTACCTTGTACTTACTATTATGGTCGCATCAACAAAATCCTTACCATATCATCAAAATTTTGGGTGGCGGATTCAATTTTAAAAAATTAAAAATATGAAAATCAAAATTATATATAATAAACTACAATTAAATTTAATGTAATTTAATTCAAATTGCAAGTAAAGTCGAATTTACCAAAATAAAATAAAATAAGTCATATAACATTTTTATGTTTATTTTTATCAAGGGCTGGGTTCGATACATACCTTGAAATTAGTTTATTTAATTTTTATTACTAGAGTGAAGTACCCAATCCAAGTTAAATAAAATATTTTTTTTTTACTTATTAACTAAAACAATATAAAACTTTAAAAGTTAAATTATATTTTTACCTCTTTAAGTTATTTTTAGCTTTTATTTTATTTCTTTAATTTTATTTTTTATTTTTTATTTTAATTTTT
>JBBPBS010001171.1:6690867-6716851 GCA_037974835.1 Cicer judaicum | reverse complement strand
CCCCCCCCCGAATTGAAAATCCGCACTCGCACCTAGTTAAAGCACATTTTCCCGTCCAAATCAAGCGGGTTTGGATGGGTACCCGCAGGTGCAGATTTTATTGTCATCTATACACATTAAAGGAGTAAAAAGTTTTTTTTGGACACCAAAGAAATATATCACAATCAATTATATGTACACTTGTGGTGTTGAGTAATTTTGGGTAGTTCTCCAATCTTTCGATTGTGGTTTTCTTAGTTTTCTTCTTTTATTCCTTTGTGGTGTCTCTCTTGTTCTTTGTAGTTCTTTCACGATCTCCTCTAATTTTTCTCCACAAGTTTTTCTTTCAATTGAGGTGAGGATATTCTTGTTCTCTATGAATATGATCGTCTATTCACAACATCACACTACATCTACAAGCAATAACTGTAATCCAACAACTGACAACAATCCTTCTCTTTCACTTGGTCAACAAGAAAACAATAATGAGCATATAATAAGAAATACAATTAAGGATCAAAGAAAACAACTTTTTTCTCATATACAAATATGTTGATATACAAAGCCTCGAGCAAGGGGTGGACAATGGTCCACATATGGTGGATTCAAGCCCAAAAATCACAACCGGCTCAAACAGTGGGTGGGATAGACTGATCCAATTTGATCTATTTTTTCATTCAAATTGATTGGTTTTCGAGTGGCGCCGTTTTTGGATTCATTGATGGTTTGATACGGGTAAGCTCAAACAATCAACAAAAGATTCTAAAGAAAGTAAAGCTTAAAATATGAGATTTAAAAACTTGAAAAAAAAAAAACAAGAACTTGAAAACATTTAATTTTGATAGGAAGAAAAAGAAGAACAATACAATAATGTTGATGATGAAGGACAAGAAAGAAGCACATATATTCATCCAATTGTCCTCTAATTTCTAGTTCCACTACTTGAAACCATGTAGAATAAATAAACGACATAACATATGATGGTATTAGTTAAGACTTAAAAAGGGAATGAGATAAAGTGAAGTTAGGGGTTTTGTC
This sequence comes from Cicer judaicum, assembly GCA_037974835.1. Classification (NCBI taxonomy): domain Eukaryota; kingdom Viridiplantae; phylum Streptophyta; class Magnoliopsida; order Fabales; family Fabaceae; genus Cicer; species Cicer judaicum. Next base: position 6,715,834 of record JBBPBS010001171.1, on the reverse strand, counting down.
GGTAGCATATGTTAGAGTTTCAAATAATATAAAGAGTATGATTTTTAATTTTATTTTATTTTATTTTATTTAAAAAGATTCTTATTTCAGAAATATATTATCCCTTTCATTATTTTTAGAGAAATAACTATTTTATTTTACTATAGTATTACTATTATTATTATTATTATTATTATTATTATTATGCATCATTTTAGTAAAAAAGAAAATTCAATCATAGAATTATGGAACAAAAGGATAGAAAATATAGCAGCAAACCAATGAAATCACCAAGTTTTGAGAAATTGAGCACTATATCATAAAAGTTATTGCAGAAGTTTATCATTTGTCCACTAATACAAAAGGAAAGTCTCATATATAGAAGGAAACCCAAGCTCAAATTGTATCTCCTTATGGAACAACCAATAAATGAGAGTCAAGGATTGAATGAAAAGATGCTACTACTACTATGTCGGCTCCTTGGGATAATTGTTGTGATTCCTTCATCCAATATCTTTTCAAATTTTTTTATTTATTTATTCGGAGACATCTCTCAAGAAATCGAAATAGTAGTAGTAGCAATTGTCCATTTAATGGTAGTTTCAAATGGATCAACTTATTATTTAAAAAGTTGTAAATTTTTAAATTGATATTCAAATACCATTATTGATTATCCAATAGGTGAGAATGCAATTCAATATAAAGTTTCAGGTAAAGATATTTCAAAAATAAAAATAATAATATTATAGTAAAGTCTAATATAAAATTAAGAGATCTAATTGCCACTCATTATACAATTATACAAATATACCATTGCTCTAAAATTTGACACATCATTTAAAATTGTGGGAAATTTTGACTTTGTTGCTTGACAAGTTTCATGACTTTTTGACATACCATTCTCTCTCAAATGTAACATTCATTTTAAATTTTGAATAACTTTCTACAAGTTAGTTTTTCTCTTTTCAATGTATCTTTTCATTTCCTTCTCTCCATTCAAGCTTTTCACTTTATTTCCATCTTAGCCTATCACCACTTTTTTACTACATATTTTTTTCATTCAACTTTTCTCTCCTCAAAATCCAAATTTACATATACTTTTTTAGTATTTTTTATTGCTTTCAAGAAAATACATGTGGTTGAGTGTATATATTGTTGAAAAATTGCATTTTTGTTTAATTATGTAGTTCACAATTATATATATATATATATATATATTTTTTTTTTTTTGTTGAACAGGTAGTTCACAAATACCTTTTTAATGTGGATCATCCTCAAACTATATGAAAATTTATGACTTCTAACATTTTACATTAAGATAAAGGTTATGATTTTATTTTTTCCGTTTCAAGAACTCAACGAGGATTGAAAAGAGAAATAATTTTTTCAACAATTTCAATCAATCAAGTTATTTGAATTTGTTTTAACAAATCATTACCAACAATTTCTTTTACTTTTGATGACAAAATCATTTTCATGAATGTTTATTTTATAGACTATCGTTTGTTCACTCTAAAATATAATTAAACTCATATTTCTTGAAACTTTATTTTTGTTAATTAATTAATATTATACCTAAATTTAGTTGATGCTATTTAGATCACTAATTCGTTTTGCTCGTATTTTCTTTTTCAGTCACTCCTTTCTTGCATTAAGATTCGACTTATGAAGTTAAATATGATTATAGTTTACAACTATGTAATAATAGCCAACAAAAAGGGAAGATACACGATTTTTAGTGATCCATATGTTTTGCACATATTTTACCTAAACAAACTCTTTATCTCCCCTATATATTTTAAATTTAACAAGACATTGTGTTTAATTATCTATGGTTTAGTGCGGTGGTTAACCTTTTATGACCTTATATTACTGTTGTTTGTATTATACGTTTACCTTCCAAAGTTTGTTACTTAATTACTCCAACCTTCAATAATTAACAACGGGGACTCGTTACGAGTGTTGAAGTAGTAGAAATAATAAAGGGTAATGGTAAAAGGAAGGGGTGCCAATACAAGGGAAAATTAAGATTCTTACAGCTTCATAAGATGAGCCCATAAAAAAGATCCCAAAAAAACAAAAAAGAGCAAAATGAGTTGGCAAGCGAAGAGGTTAACGGTGGCAGTGTTAAAATCTGAAACGCCCAAAATGATCCTCCTGGCTTGGGTCCCAATAAGCTTCTACGCCCCCATTTTCGTACCATGCTAAATGCACGAAAGAGTCTGAGTTACACACGAAAACTCTCTCTCATAAACACTCACTCTTGAAACACGCACTCTCATTTCTTCCATTTCCAAACTAGCTTTATAGGTTATATCTATAAATCCCTTTCGCACGGAACACTGATTTCATTTCATTCTTCTCAAGTTCTAACCCCCACTCGCACACAAAAAAACTCAACAAACTAAGGGTTCTCCACGACGTCGTTTGCCGATGGCGCTTTCGGCCTCCGACGTGGCGGCGATGTACTCGCTCCTTGCCAATTCCATGAGCGCCGATCACCGCTTACGTGGCCCCGCTGAGGAAGCCCTCGCTCAATCCGAGTCTAGACCTGGCTTCTGCTCATGCCTCCTGGTATTTCCTTCTCTCTCTTAGGGTTCCGATGAACTTCGCATTGTACGCTTTCTGTTTTTTTGTTTTGTTTTTGAGCTTTTGCTTTTGGTTAATGGAACTGCAGGAAGTTATTACTGCTAAGGATTTAGCGTCTCAGGTTGATGTGCGTTTAATGGCTACTGTGTATTTTAAGAACAGTATTAATCGCTACTGGCGTCACCGCCGCGATTCCTCGTAAGTGCTTCTGAATGTGATTTTAATTAGTGTCTTTTTTAGTATTAGCTTATTATATGTTCAGAAAAAAGGTAGAAATCAAAATGCCGCTTAGAGTTGTTTTTTTAATGTGTAAAAATCAAGCTGAATCGTACATGCAGTGTGTGGATTGTAATCTGGCTTTTTTTGTTTATTCCTTTTGTTTAGGGGAATTAGCAATGTGGAGAAAATGCATTTGAGGCAGAAATTGTTGATGCACTTAAGAGAAGAGAATGATCAGGTGTTGTTTTAGAACTGCATTATCATAATATTATATGTCTTGGATGGTGCTTGTTAGTGATTTCATACTTGGTTTGTTCATAGTTTTGTTTAGACTTCTATTTTGTTAGCACTACTAACAATAATAACAATACTAATTAGTAATATTGATTATTGCAAAATAAAAAAGTAATCACTTTGGTCCTAGAAATGGTCTCATTCAGTGATGGGTTGGTTGATTCATAACCAGTGCTGTTCGATTTTCATAGGATACCAAGCTGTTCTCTGTTGTTTGATTTTAGAATTTTAGATTCTTTGTCATGGTTTAGGGTAGAATTCATAGTAAATGATAGTCATCCACCCTCCCTTTTGGTAGACTTTTAGTGTTTTATCATACTTATTTTATTGGCTATAATTTTGAATTTGTGATAAGCTGTAGATATTTACTTCTTCTATTTTCTTTCATTTTTTGAGATGCAGATAGCACTAATGTTGGCTGTGCTAATCTCCAAGATTGCTCGCATTGATTATCCCAAAGAATGGTACTTTCTGATGTTTCTTTCTGTTGTGTCGAAGAATATTACGCCGTCTTTACTGCTGCAATTGAAATTTCCATCTCCCCTTACATTTGCTTCTCTAGTTGTTTTCCTGTTTCTGTTCAATATTTAGCTGAATGAACTTCTGTTGGTATATGCTATAAAATGATCTGCCTGAATTGTCTTTTTATGAATTAATTTCATTTGTTGTGCATTCAATTTTTAAGTGTTATCTGAGATGAGCTTTATCAACTTGCAAGGTGTTTTTCATTTGCTGGATAGTGATATCAGTTATCTTGTCGTTTGGTTTGTATGCATTCTTATATTTTCTGATTTTATCATTTCTTTTTAAAGCAACCTCTATATGTTAATATGCTAATGCAATGACTTCTCAGGCCAGACATCTTTTTGGTTTTATCACAACAACTTCAATCAGCAGATGTTATTGCCTCCCACAGAATCTTTATGATTCTATTTAGGACCTTGAAAGAGTTGTCTACGAAACGCCTTACTGCGGACCAGCGCAACTTTGCAGAGGTGTGATTCCTTTTATACTTGTTTCTTTTTTCTATTTGTTATTGTTTAAGTTGTCTCAATCTCTGCCTTTATGCTGTAGTACATTGCAAACTTAAAAATGCCAACTATCATTATCTGAATAACATGTAAACCTTAATAATTATTCCTATCAAAAGAAAACTTAACAGACATTCTGTTAACATAACGAAGAGAGCGTGGCTACTAATATAGATCCCAAGTCTCACAAATATAAATGTTTCATGGTTTTCATGATTATGTTTTATCTTATACCTTGATGTTAGAGGGTAGCAATCCAAAGGGGTTCTATTGGTCAATTGTTTGAAACTTATATATGGCTATAGAAGGCTCTAATTCTATGGTTCATTACACTAAACTTTTTAGGAGGCAGTATCGCCATTCTCCTTTATCCACCTTAAAAGTTGTGCCCAAACAATCTAGCTCTTCCTTGATAATTTGTTGGTCTATAGGGATGCTTAATTGCATTTTGTTCTGGAATTGATGTATATAACTCAACTCAGTGTGTTCTGTAATATATCTGCATGTGAGTGTGGCTCATTGCTTTTGGTGGATTGTTTTCCTGAATTTAAACCATTAGATCGGTAATTTTGAATTAATTGTTTTGACTAATAGGAACTTTTAGCAATGCTCGTATAATCCCACACCTTATAAAAGTTGTTTACAAAACTACAAATCTGTGAAACAAATCATCATGCGTAAAGTTTAATGTCTAGGAAGTGACTTTAAGTTCCAGATTATGTGCTTGTTCTAATGTGCTTTTCCGTGATAACATTTTTTGGAAGTCTTTCTTATTATCTTTAGTATACTTGGATGTGTGCTTTTTAAAGAGTAGCTCAATGTTCTTCGAATGAGTCCTTCCAATAATCTTCCTCATTACTTATAGAAGGTTTTAGTGATGTTCTAAATTCTAATTATTTTATTATTACTCTATATTTGTGTAATTTGTAGGAATGGTTAGGAGAATGTATCGTTACATATTTTAAATGTGCTGAAGCACAACAAAAAGCAGAAATTGTGGATAGGAAGTTATAGCGTTGTATCTAATCTTTGTGCTACATGATAAAAGATTACACATGTGGGTGTAGATGAAGTAGTAAACTTAGCCAAGGGTAAAAATCTTACATATAAAATCAAAGAGTAGTTTCACTTTTCTAAATGATATAGCTTGGATGAATGGAGTATAATATTTCTTCTTATATAGGAGGTATTGTTTGACCTGCTGGCGATGATGGCTTATAGTAATTTTTCCGGTCCAAGACAGAAACAAAAATAAAGATAACATTTTCACAAAAAAGGGCCACAGAGTCATTTATTTATTTATTAATATAATGACATCTAGCTCTTACTGTCATCATAGTAATAAAGATTAGTTCTACCTGCTAGTGGCTCTTTGATAGCAAGCCTTGTTCATAGCTCCTACTAATTGTATCAAGAAAACTGTAACTAATTACCCTCCTTTTACTCCTAGGTTATTATTGTCTTCACTCGGCCATTTAGTGAAAAATTGTATCACCATTAAGAGCAACTGCTTTCTAAGCCTCCGACAGGGAGGGGTTGTTTTTTTACCTTGCCATTTCCCCTTATATAGGCATATGATGTATATGTGTACATTGCTCTTCTTTTATCTCCCCCTCCCTATTTTGAACCTTTTATGACGTTAAATTCTGTATTTGATTGATGTGATTTTTCTTGAACAAGATTGCTGTTCAATATCCTGCACACTCTTCTGAGTAATTGAATATCTTCAACCAATTTCTTTGGCAGATATCATCCCATTTCTTTGATTATTGTTGGCGGCTCTGGCAAAGCGATGTGCAGGCAATACTGCATGGTTTCTCTGCTCTTTCTCAAAACTATAATTCAAATGCTGATGATCAGCGCCATGAACTTTATCTTACATGTGAGAGATGGTTGTTATGTTCAAAAATCATACGACAACTCATTTTTTCTGGTTTTCAAAGCGATTCCAAGTGTTTTCAGGTGATTTATCTATTTGTTATGTTGTCATCCTCTATTGTCTTGAAGATTATATCACCTTTTTAATTTTCAAGTTAATCAATTCAAAATTTAAGATATTCGGCCTGGTATTGCTATTTTGTAGGAGGTTCGACCAGTCAAGGAAGTCTCACCTACTCTCCTAAGCGCCATTCAATCATTTCTTCCATATTGTGAGACTTCTATTTCTTGTGCATGTGCTTATCCTTGTGTTTAAGTTTGTTGTAGATATGGGATTTTAGAGGAATTGAGGAGAGAAAATATTAAGAGCTTGAATATTATTGATAATAACTTTATGGTAACTTGATTAAAAACACTCAATACTGATATCTATTTATAGAGAAACATAAATTCAATCCTAATATCAGGAACAAATCATAATAATAATGAGAGATATTCTAGATACTCAAATATAATATAAACGATATTATAAGATATTTTCTAATATTCTAACACCCCCCTCAAGCTAAAGCTTACTAAGCTTTATCTTTTTACAAGAAAACAGAATTTGCTTTGCAAAATAATAGAAATGAATGTTAAGGCGACTCAGGAATGTGTAGGAGAAGTCGGAATGATCATCAGCCTAAGAGAAATCCATGACAAGTAATTGAACAAAGCAAGGTTTGTTCTTCTAAAAACTCCATTCGGATGCTTCAAACTCATACGGGAGGCCCAAAATATTTAACTTTGAAGTTATGTCTAACAACTGCTTTAGGGAAAGCGACAAGACTAGTACATCGATGAACGTGCATCTGGATGTAGAGAGAAACACATCGACAAGAAAGAGAAGCATCAGATGAAACACACTGAATGCGTGCAACTTGACTGAAACTTGACGGAAATGTCGATCGAATGAGTGAATAGCAACAAAAGAAATTCTAAACACGCCAAAAGGATGACACAACTGAGAATTTGAATACATGCTGGAAGGATGACCCAGCGGCATTGGAACCATCATAGAGAGAATGGTCATGCATCAAGGAGCAATAAAGTGTTGTTTGTAGTGTAGCTGGTGTAACCGTAGCCCAAAACTAGAATATGAGGGCAAATTTAAAACGAGAGGGCCGAGGTGAGTTCAACGAGAAAGGTCGTGCTTAAACAGCTGTCGAACGCCTCGTCTCATGCAGTGGGAGGCGGCAGTCGTGGATTAGATGGTTGGAGGAAGAACGACACATGTGATCGCTTTTGGTGGCACACTTTGGAATGTGGGCCGATTTGAAAGAGGCGAAGATGATGGAGTGGTCGTTCACCAAAAAAGCCATCAGAAATAAGGGTGACGGCGACGACAGCAGCGGATCAAGAGATCACATCGAAAAAGAGAAAACTATTATTACATTCCCAAACTTTTGGGAACTCAACATAGGAGTAGAGGCGGGGTTGGTCAAAGAGGTTCAAAATAGGCTCTAGATACCATGTTGAAGCTGTGGAATTTTAGAGAATATATGAAGAGCTTGAATATTATTGATAATTGCTTTATGGTAACTTGATTACAAAAGAATCAATAGTAATATATATTTATACTGAAACATAGATTTAATCCTAAATTAGGAATAAATCATAAAAATAATGAGAGATATTCTAAGATTTGTCTATGATTATAAATTTATCCTAGGAAATAACTCAAGATATTCTAATATGTTATAAAGATATTATAAGATATTTTCTAATATTCTAACAAAGTTAAATAATTGTATAATATCTAAGTTGTTAAGATGAAAATGTTAAGAATCATTTGTTTCCTAGACAAGATTTATATCGTCATTGTGTGCTAGATAAAGTAATCTTTTGCATTTACATCTTAGTTATTTTTAATTAGGAAATTGATGATCCAAACATGGTGTGGATAAAGTTTCCTCTTACTAGCATGCAGACTTAGGAGGAGTAATGGAAGATTTGTACTATAGGTCAACTTTCAGTCCCTTGGTATTGGACGTACTTAGGCACACCCAAGAACTAATGTTTTAATGCATGCTCTTTTGAGATGCTGGATGATATAGTTATAGTTTTTTAGTTGAGAGAAGTAAATTCAAAGCTTGAGTTGTGGAGAAAATATTTGGAGTCAAAGGGACTTTGTTTGTGAGTCTCTGAGTGTGAGAGGCATTGTACAAAATGCTCACAATTTCAGTACGATGTATTTTAGCAATGTTTTAGAGGTGAACTTGAGTATCACATCATTCCACTAATTGGTTGATTTAAGTATCTTGAATCCATTTTATAAATTGCTGGGGAGATTGATTGGATGTCTCACGTCAAAGTCAGAATGTTGGATGAAATGTACTCGGCATAATTTGTGCTTGCATAGCTTCTAATAAATTCAAAGGAAAAGCTGTAAGACCAGCATTGTTCTATGGTAGTCTGACAGTGGGAGGTGAAGTGTCAACAGAAATGAATTAAATAAATAATTTAGCAAAAAAAGTATATTGAGGTTTATTAATAATATATAGGATAATCCCCTATTAGTTTGTCAGAAGAGGAATAACAGGGATACGGATAATTAGGTGTGTTGGTAGTTTTCCTTATCAATTTGTTAGTAGCTTACTCGTAAGTTATTTTCTGTTTGTTTTCCTTTTTTAGTCCCTTAGGCTTTGTTGTATTGGAAGGTTTATATATAAGACTTCCTTTCTCTCTTATAGGGATCTTTTGACATTGTATAGAATTGACTGTAAAAATTTCCAGTACAATGGAAATATACCTTTACCTTTAATCAATAAAACTATCAGAGATGACTAAACTCCCTTTCCTCTATTGTTCTTTCAAAGAAAGTACCCTAACAACACTGATTCTTGTTTTCTATGTAGCGAGATGGCATGTTGAAAATTGAACCTTTAAATATTTCCTTCCATCTTCACTCTACAATGTCTAGTTCTCATATTAGTGGACATAAAAAATAACAACATTTGTTCACTTTCTATGCTTTTGCTATAAAAAGGTACTTATTTCTTGGGACATTTTCTATGCTTGCAGATTCATCTTTTCAAAAGCAGTATCCTAAATTTTGGGACTTTGTAAAGAGGGCATGTACCAAATTAATGAAAATTTTAGTTGCCATTCAGGGAAGACATCCTTACTCCTTTGGGGATAAATTTGTGCTTTCATCTGTTATGGACTTCTGTTTGAATAGGATAACAGACCCTGAGCCAATTTTATTGTCATTTGAACAATTTCTCATTCAATGTATGGTGATGATTAAGAATATTCTGGAATGTAAGGAGTACAAGCCAATTCTTACTGGTCGGGTGGTGGATGAAAATGGAGTTACACTGGAGCAGATGAAGAAAAATATTTCCAGTGCAGTTGGTGGTGTTGTAACATCCCTTCTCCCCAATGAGCGGATTGTTGTTTTGTGTAATGTATTGATAACAAGGTACTCACTTTCGCAACCCTTTGGCTTGTTTATTTAACCTGCATATGTCTTGTTTTCTCAGCTCAGTAAGGTTTAAAGGTGTTCCATATGTTTGTTTATACACAATTCCGTCAAATTCGAAACTCCGTGTAAGATTGTGGAGGGTCTGTACTCAACTCCTAAATTTGTAGCGTTTACCAAATATAAAAAGCATATGAAAAAAACCTATAAATAACACATAATAGAACACCAGTAACACAATAATAATTCAACATTCCTAATTATAACTCCCTAATAATGCAAACTAGCAAGATATATAGATACGACAGTAATACATAACAACATCAAAACATAAGTTCCAAAAGTGAAACCATTTCAAAAAAGATATGATTATATCTTCAAATGTTCAATCCTCTTACAACATTTTGTTCACCATCACTAACATCATCTCCAACATCATCGTCATCATCAAACTCTTCCTCAGATAAAAAAGGTTCTTCAACATAATCATCAATGACCATGTTCTCAACCTAGGAGGTATCTAAAGTTGGATTGCTATAATTTCCAACCAATTCAACATTGGTACTTTCAATTAGCTCAGCGTTCTCTTTATTAACAACTTCAGTTATCCAATCAACAGAATGATTATCTTTAAATGGAAGAACTACACATTTTTTTGGTATTCTACTTTTCAACTTAAATTTGCACATGCCATAATTTTAATTTGCATCTGGAGTTAGTTATAAATATCCTCATGATCCTGCTCTCTATTTCCAGACTAAACAGTTCCCTTAGCTCCCAACAGGTATTTTGTTCTGACAGCAAGTGATTTGGAGGAGTGGTACCGTAACCCTGAGTCTTTTCATCACGAGCAGGATATGGTCCAGTGGACAGAAAAGTTGAGGCCATGTGCGGAAGCTCTGTACATTGTATTGTTTGAAAATAATAGCCAAGTAAGTGGTGTTTAAACATCCCAGGTTATCTTGTATCTTTTCTCTTTGAGATACTTCAATGACTTTAGATTAAAATGTATGTGCTATCTTGACTGTTAATTTAGTTGCTAGGCCCTGTTGTGGTTTCTCTTCTTCAAGAGACCATGAACAATTGCCCGTCTTCAGTGACGGAAATTACTTCTGCATTGCTTCTTAAAGATGCTGCTTATGGTGCTGCTGCCTATGTTTATTATGAACTCTCAAACTATCTGAGCTTTAAAGACTGGTGAGTCTAAAACTTAGCTACTATGTTACCTTATTATATGTGTTGCTTTGGATGTTTATGTAAGATCCATATTTTGATTCTATTATTTGTAAGAAACAGAACTTGGTAGTTTTGTTTACTCCCTCTGTCTCTTATTATAAAACCCTCCAACAAAGCTTCACAGATATTAGGAAAAGTAGTTCTATTAGGAAAAGTAGTTCTATTTACATATATACCCATACAGATAATACGTTTTTCAATGGTAAATTATATAAGGTGATTTTTTTGTTAAGAAACCTTTAATGCATGTGGAATTTTGTGGAAGTTTTTAAATTAAGGAACAAAGAAAAAGTGAAAAAGAGTCTTATAATTAGGGATGGAGGGAGTATATCATTTATCAGTTCTTTCTCAATAATGTTTGGGCTTTTTGCTAACAGAAATAATTCCTTTACTTTTTTTATCATCATCATCATTAATTCATTATCAGTTATCCATTTTCGGGTGATCAAGAATTGTTTATAACAAAATGAATTAAATTGAGGAGCTTAATTAGATGGGCATTTTAATTTTCTTTTTTGAGAAAGGAAGATGTTTTTTTAGAAGAAAAGGATAGAAGTACAAGAGGTTGTCAAATCTCTTTCTGTGTAGATAATACTTTTCATGTTAAAAAGTCCATAAGCTAAACACCAAAGAGAAACCATATCCAAAACGATTCTATCCTATCAGAGGCGAAGATACACCTTTGAAGATGCAGGCATTCGTTTCCAACCAAAAAAAAAACCCATGAACAGCACATTGCAACCCATGTTTAATAGTATCTTGGTTACCTAAAATATCCAAAGGATGGAGCTTTTTGTCTCTTTAATTTAATGACAGTTCAATTTTGTAGTTAATTGTATTATTGATATTAGACTTTTATTTTGTTAGGTTCTGTCTTGAGCACTAAGTGATCTGAAAATTTGTTCTAAAACATTTATCTGCAGGTTTAATGGTGCTTTATCGCACGAACTCTCAAATGACCATCCAAACCTGCGTATTATTCATCGTAAAGTTGCAGTAATTTTGGGGCAGTGGGTTTCTGAGGTATATAATTTATTTGGTAGCTTTGTTAGTAAATTTCCACGTTTTCACCATCAATTTTACTCATGATTTGATCCATTGCTATCTCTCACGACCTAACCATTGCAATTCAAAACCAATACATGTTTAATAGTTTCAATGTCGTTATAACACATGTTTATCATAGTAAATAACTCGTTATTCTGTTCTCTTACTCTGTCATCTTCAAATAAGGAACAATCCATTTGTATTTACTATATTTTTTATTTTATGGCTTTTCTATTCTTTGCAGATTAAAGATGAGACGAAAAGGCCTGTATATTGTGCTTTAATCAGATTGTTACAGGGTAAAGATTTATCTGTCCGGGTATGTGACATAGCCACATGTTACTATTGGCTTTACTTCTGTTTCTCTGCTGATCAATATATTTGTGTCTCATTATGTTTGTTTTGATTCTTTTAATCTAACCATGCAAATTAATTTTTTAGCTGGCAGCCTGTCGATCCCTCTGCTTACATGTTGAAGATGCAAACTTTTCAGAGAGGGAGTTTCTTGATCTTCTTCCTCCTTGTTGGGACTCATGTTTTAAGTTGTTTGAGGAAGTTCAAGAATTTGATTCAAAGGTAAGACATACTGATATGCAACTTTTTCTTTCTCAATGTAACAGTAAATGCATTTAGACTGTTGGGGAAATGTGTAATGACGGGGATGGAAGGGAATAATCCTCCTCCGTTGGGAGTTTAAAATTTATGCAGAGGAGGGATTGTGACCAGGAACCATAACCATTCAAACTTTGTTTAGGTTCTCCTTCAAATTAGAGAGTGATGAATTGATTCCTTTTTGGTGATGATGGTCATACAAAAGCAAGCAGAAGATTGCTATAAAATGGGTTGTATTTGATAATAAATATAGCCCAACCTAAAAAGCCTGTGGTTCTATCTGGCAAGGAATTTTCAAGGAGATTTGTTGGGGTAGCACATGGTTGTATAGGGTATGAAATATCATGCCAAGTAAGGCTATAAAATATCAGCAACAATGAGGATTTGAGTCTGTCTGGATTGGGGTTGAAGTGCTCCATGGCAATCTGCATTGATCGTAGTGAACTTTTTAGTTTTGCCCTTGGATAGATTCAGCATGTAGATTTATAGGTCACTGTAGGTAAGATCATGCTAAAATTTTGGTCGATTTCTGTTAACACTATTTTCTGTTTGTGCATCTGGTCGCAATAGTATTGGTATCAAAGGTATTGATTAATCCATGAAGTCAACCTCACCGGGTGGGATGAGGCTTGGATGTTTTCGACTTTTATTATATTTGGCTTGTAGAAGTTCCGGTTATGCATCACATTTGATTACCTGGTACGGTATCTGCATCCAGTTGGGTACACTATCTCTAGGCATTCTTTTAGATTTTTCTTTTTGTAATAGGTATCTAGAATTAAGTGATGGTTGGTAAGAGCAAACGTGTGTAAATAATAATCTAAATCTAAATTTCCTTTTCAAATTTGTCCCATTAGTGAATTGTAGTTGATTTTCTGAAAATATTTCTTCAGGTTCAGGTTTTGAATTTGATCTCTATCCTGATCGGACATGTTAGTCAAGTTATTCCGTTTGCAAACAAGTTGGTGCAATTTTTTCAGAAGGTAACATAAGCATGATTCTGTTTTATTTTATCTACCTACCATGTTCTGTTCATTTTATGCTTGGTTTGGTTCACAAGAAAAGAAGAGGTGTATTTTGTTTTTCTTTCTTTTTCAATAAATTGTGAATCAGTTTCTTACTAGAAAATAGGTTTGGCATGAATACTTAAGTACTCATTGTTCGATGTTTTAGTAGTGTAACCTTTTCTATGTTATTATTACTTTGCTGCTAAAGACAATAGTTTTGGTCTGACTTTCCATATATAATATGAATAATATTTAGAAGAAATTGTGCGCATTCCAGATAAAAAATGATTACGATGATTTCTAGCAATTCTGGCGGGTGATTATGTACAGTTCCTAAGATTCTTATTAGCATAATGTACATACATTCAGGAACATGCAACATAGCTTTTACTTATGGTTCAACTTATTCTGGTTAACCAGATTCAGTTGCCAAGCAAGTAGAAACTAGTATAATTGGTTTAATGAACTAAATAAAAACCTAATAGCATGTTGGTCACATTCTTATTTGGTTTTTATCCTGAAAGTGACAATGATAGCATAGCAGAGTAGCTATAAACATCGAGCTTAGCAAAATTGAATTTGCTTTATTTCGCCATTGCTTTTTTTATGGCTAGGTTTGGGAGGAATCTGCTGGTGAAAGTCTGCTTCAGATTCAGCTTCTGGTTGCTTTGAGAAACTTTGTGATTGCACTTGGTTATCAATCTCCCATTTGCTACAATATACTATTGCCACTTCTAAGAAATGGAATTGATATAAATAGTCCAGATGAACTCAATCTTCTTGAAGATAGTATGCTGGTAATCCTGTTGTCTTGTTTAAACCAATTAGATGGGTACATTTTTGAGAGAATAGATCATGAAAGTTCTATTGCATAACCTTTCAGTTATGGGAGGCCACGCTTTCGCAAGCTCCATCAATGGTGCCTCAATTGTTATCATATTTTTCAAGCCTTGTGGGGATTATGGAAAGAAACTTCGACCATTTGCAGGTTAGACTTAGCTCCATAGATATAAATATTTAAATTAATTATTGGTCTTTGTTTTCAAAATACAGATTGTGTGTGATAGTGGGCTCTAGGAAGTAGTGGCTCTTGGATGAAATATTCATGTAAACATTTCACATAGATGATTGTTGAACTGAGACAACTGTTTCATGTACTTGTATGATGTGATATACATAATATTTGAATTAATGACGATAAATTTATTCTATTCCTAGTTCCCCTTTCTGCCACTGTTTTTGTACCTTATACTATATTTAGATCAATGTTCTATACATAAGAAAAATTGGTTAAAGAGCATAGTTGAATTTTACATTGGGAACAGTGTAATCAAATATATATGGAAATCAAATCAATGTAGTTTTCTTTCATCTAGTTTCCAGAGAACTCAGCTGTTATCGAGATCTGTGTGGAACAATACATAATTATTTAATCATTCACTTTATTTGATGTAGAGGTATCAATGTTTAAGCTAAGGGTATCTCTCTGCATTTTGTTCTGTGTTTTGCTGCTTGAAACCATTGATTTGCTTATGGCTATTAATGTTGCTTATTCTTGCTGATTTAATTACTCCCTTACCATAGCAGCAAGTTTTTATTGACCTTTATTTTAATATGTTGGTTAATTTTTTTTACATTCTCTTTATCTGAAGTACAGGTTGCAGTGAACATAATTGAAGATTACATAATTTTGGGTGGAAATGACTTTCTAAGCATGCATGCTACAAATATTGCTAAAATTCTTGATTTAGTTGTTGGTAATGTCAATGACAAAGGTCTACTTTCTATTCTTCCCGTCGTTGATATCTTAATTCAGGTATGTTATTCGTAACTTATCCATTGTTATTTTTAAAATTGGTATGCACTGCTGGGGTTTTTGGTATGTAATATTGAGTATATATATTTCTTTTGAAAAGGTTTTTGATGATAATGGAAAAGAGAGAAAGACGATAATAACATTGAGTATATATATTTCTTTTGAAAAGTTAACATTCTGTATATTATTGATAGGCAGTAAATATTGTATCGTCACTGGTAACTCTGAAATCTTCTAAAACCTGTATTTTCCCTGCTCTTATCCCTAAGCTTTAATTAAATTCCTATTAGGTAGCTTTGTAGGTCCTAGCTTGCATCTTATGGGTCAACCCAGTGCCGGACCCAACCTAGTAACTCTGAAATCTTCTCATACATATGTTTATACTGAGTGAGTCTCTATGCATAAAAAACATACATGCCACACGTGATAAATATCCCCAATCTTTTTGTTTTGGAACATGCACCCCAACTTTTTATAAGTTGGTTATAGCAATTTTCTAATTCACCCCAATTTCCTTTATACAACCATCAGATGATATACTCTTTAAATTTTTTTTTTTATGAATCCTTAAACAATTACCAGCTATTACTTTATTTAAAATGTAAAAGCAACCATGATAAGTTGAATCGAGAATAAGGATCCAACTCCTATTAAATGAGTAACTCACTTTAAAGAATATGTGAGTAATATCAATTGCTGATAAACAAATTAATAGTTGATATTATATCTACATGTATTATAAATTATGGGTGGTTAAAATATAATTTCTTGATTTCTTCACTTAATCTCCCATCTCGCCTCTGCTCTTCCATCTCCTATGACCTTCGGTAACCTCCCTTTTTCAATCTTTCTTGTTCCTTTGTCTATTCTCTCTCTCTCTCTCTCTCTTTCATTTACCTTTTTTATTTATCTCATTGAGTGCTGTCCTCTTCTTAGATTTTTAATTATATCACACAATTTTTTATGTTTTATGTTATGTTTACTATAGCTGTTTTACTTTTGCCATAGGCCACAACGCTATCTGCTGTTATGGCAGATTTTTGGCTTGTTGCCATGAAATGCCATCAATAATATTACTCCCTTCGTCTCACAACGAGTTTTGTTTAAAGTTTTTGCACACACATTAAGAAATTCAATAATTAAAAAAAGAAGTCCTTTTACCAAACTAATTTTAACTATTAGTGAACTTTTCACTATTATCAATGCAAAGTATGATAATACTTTGGAAGTTATATATATAGTAATCATTGATGGGTAGTATAGGAAAAAATAATTAAAGTTTCATTGAAAATTGTGAATGACATTCATTTTAAGAGAAATTCTTTTGACTAAAGTGACACTCATTGTGAGACAGCGAGAGTATGCTATTTTTGTATTCATAAATTCTTTTGCTTGTGTCTCAATTTAGAAGGTAGGATTATTCTGCACCTTTTTTTCTCATAACATAAAAATCCTCAAAAACATAATGTTTATTTGACTTTTCCTCTGTACAGTGTTTCCCCATGGAAGTGCCGCCACTTATTAGCAGTACATTACAAGTAAGTCCAGTTATATACTTGTAAGATATGTGAGTGTTCAGTTTATGGTTTGTAGTTAAAAATCTGCAGACACAATTTTCAACTCTTGTTTCATTTTATTTTCTCCAGAAACTAATTGTCATATGTTTGAGTGGAGGAGATGACCGAGACCCCTCTAAAACATCTGTTAAAGCATCTTCTGCTGCCATTCTGGCAAGGCTTTTGGTGATGAATACAAATTCACTTGCCCAACTAGCGTCAGATCCATCGACTTCTCAACTGCTTCAGACGGCATCTATCCCAGTTCAAGAAAATATACTTCTTTGTCTGGTTGACATTTGGGTTGATAAGGTTGGTGTGGTTATTCTTTAGAGATGGTGTTTGGGTTTGACACATTGCATATTTGTATCTTGTATGTGCTTTCAAAAACCTGGAAAGTTTCACATAATGCTAGTGTGGCCTAGTCAGGGTTCAATAGTATGCTGCATTTACATTTTTACTTATACTCTGCCATGAGTAGGAAGTGGTATGGACTTGCAAAATATTTGCCCATGGCTGAAAGATGTTATATGTTGCCCTTGTTGAAATTTATTGCAACTGTTGATCTTTTTTTAAAATCAATACCTGGTTTTGTTTAAGCAAGTGGTTTGGTGTAAGTTTATGCATATATAATCTTGAAAATAAGATTAGGATCTATGTATCATATCATGTAAATAGTTATAGAAAGTTTTGTAATTATTTTATTTATTGCTTTTGAGCCTACAAAAAGAAAGAAACAGTTTCACAATATTATGCATGTTTTCTTATTCAACATATAACTTTCCAGGTAGATAATGTTTCTTCCACCCAGAAGAAGACAATTGGCTTAGCTCTCTCAATAATTCTGACGTTAAGGTTGCCTCAAGTACTTGACAAACTTGATCAAATTTTAAGGTACTAATACTTTTAAAATTTATTCTCCCTCCAGACTCAAATATAAGCAAAAACAAAAAATAACAAGTCATATTTGGTTGACTTAGATATAAGCAATTTTAACTAACATCACCATTTTTAATCTTATCGATTCAAAAATATCCTTTGAGAATGTTCTCGTAAAATAACTTAATGAAGTTTCTCATAGAAAATTAGATGAAGAGAAAGTGTAATTTAGAGATTACAATCATGTATTTTATTATATAAAATAGATCAATGATGTTAACAAACATTATTTATTAGTGTACAATTAGTTATTTGTCTTGCTAGGGGATATCAAGTTGTTTTATGTGCAAGTCCAGAGGGCGCATACTTTAAGTGCAAATAAGGAGCAAATGACCCGTTTATGTTTTGTTGTACAGTGTTTGCACTAGTGTAATTATGGGCAGAAATGATGACTTGGCAGAGGAAGAATCCAGGTTAGCTTTTTGTACCTGTAATATAGGGCCCGTTTTTTTATTGTAGATTAATAAAAAAAAAGTGATTTCAGCTTTATATCTCTAAAAATCATTTTTATGAGAGCTTACTCAAAAATAATGAAAGCTATTTCAAACTCACTTGTTACATATGATAAAAGTAATTTTGAGATTCAATAACTTAAATATTTATTGTTAGAGATTTAACATATTAAAAATCACTTTTTTTAAAAAAAAAAAGTATATCTCGAAAATGATTTTTATGAGAAGCTACGCAAAATAGCTTTTCATTTTAAACATTTTTTAAATTTTATTATCAAAACAAAATTGTAACAAGAAGATGAAATACTTCAAATGATTTTTTTATGAGAAACTATATAAACTAATTTTTCATTTGAAGTTTTTTATTAAATTGTCTTATAAGAAAGTTGTAACAAAAAGATGAAATATTTTATAAATCATCTTTTAAAAAAGTTGTAACTAATGGGCCCACAATCCTGTTTTTCGGACTTCATCCAGATTAATTGTAATTTGGGCCAGCTTCCTCTTTTTTATGTGTTCTGTAAGTCTATTATGTGTTTAGTTCCAAAAGCAACCCATATTTTAGACTCTATAAGTGGCCCTTGTTTTAAATGTCAACCATCATGTTTTACGAACCTAATTCTTTATGTATGTTCTCAATAACAGTGGTGACATGAGCTCCAGTACGTCTACTGATGAGGGTACTATTCCTAGTAAAGAATTCAGAAAAAGACAGGTGAGAGATTATGAAAGCTATATGAAATAACCAATCTGGAATTCTGAATGTTTCAATATTTGTACGAAAACAAATGAATTTATGCATTGTTAATTTTGTCTATAGATAAAATTATCAGACCGTATAAATCAGCTGTCACTTGAGGACTCTGTGAGAGACAATCTACAAACATGTGCTGCTATTCACGGAGAATCATTTAATTCTGCAATGAGCAGTATGCATCCATCTGCATTTGCTCAATTGAAGCAGGCATTAAAAATGCCATAACCGGGTGTGACATTTTATCCTTGTGATCTAGTGGTGCTATGTGCAGGCTCTCGGTCCTTCTGTTTATAGATTCATACTTCCTATACGGTATAATTCCTCATTTTCACATCTGCCTTTTCGATTAAGTGGCCTTGTGTGGTTATTTATATAATTTTTTTTTCCTTTCCCTTTCTTTTTCCATTCTTGCATTGTAACTATCTGTCCTAAGACTTTTCAATGATAGATTAGAATGAAAATGATGTTGATTTACTATGACTATCCTGTGGAATAGTTTTAATGGAATATTTTAATGAATGAGGTTATTATGCAGTTGCATCTAACATGTTAATAATCTCGTTTTGCAGGGTGATGTTGAAGCTTGTTACTTGGACTGATAATTTTTGATACATCTGTTTAAAATTTGTAAGATCGTGGTTTTTTCTCCATTCATTTTCACTTGTCTTTGCCTCTTAGCAGCGTGAAACTTTGTAAATAGGATGTTGCTCCTTTGTTATATACAAAAAGGAACAGCATCGAGTCCAGTGTTATTTACTTTTGGATGTGAAATGGCAGTAAAATGTGAAATGTTCTTGTGCAGATGCTGTTTACTGATGCATTTGGATGTGTAGTGAAAATTTTACCCATTTTTTGAATTACAAGTTCTACATGCACATTCAGTGTCTTACATTTCTCACATCCAACGCCATCGTGCCGGGCAGCCTCTCTTAAATGCCTCTTTTTAAATGGTTCTCACATATACGTGCACGTTATTTAACTTTTTCAGCTTAAATTGTTCTCACATTTATCTTTAAAAAATTTATTAAATAGATCCTACTGATGATAACCAAACATCCATACATTTGTAAATAAATACGTATTAATTTATTGAACGCTGGCCCCCAAGATACATGAAGGTGCATCTATAGTTTCAACGTCTAATAAGTAAAATTGAGGTATTTAATAGTCTGTAGTTTTTTGTAGATCATATACATATCCTTTAACAAAGTTCATTGTGCATAAGTAATGTTATAATAACGATGGTATATTGTCTTTGAATAAAAATTTTACCTTTTGTTTTTACCGAACTGCTAAAATTAAGCATAGTTTGACTTCAATTTTCCACATAATTGAATTTAGAAGTTGCATATTTTGTAATGGTATGCTTTTTTTATTTGTTTTAATTTAGAATTAATGGTACATGCTTCCGAAAAAAATTTAATGATATACCTCAAATATGCATTATATTGACATTTTTCATTTCATTTTATTTTTAATATTGTGTATGTAATATACTAAAAATGTACTCATATAATTGAGTGAATTTTAACATTGTCCCTAATTAACTAGAGCAGAGTCAACTGGACCGTGAATTATTAAACTTGTAATCATAGTATGGTTGGTTTAGTTTTTGCAAGACTCAAAAGGCTTTCCAATGAACATTTCACTGTGACTTACAGAAGCTACAAATAGTAGCTTCCACTTTGCTGTATGTTTGACATTGATTCGATTGCAAAAACAAACCATTAAGTTTATTGTGGGTAAAGATCCTCTATTTTTAAAGGAATGGAGATTGAACTGTGCTTTAGGATAAATAAATAATATGAAAGCATAAATTTTAAAAAATGACATTATTCAGTATGTTTGATGTTAAGAGTTTTGTCTAATACAGTTCAGGATATTCTCTATTTTTTTCTATTTTTATTTCTTCTATTATCAATGTTTTGAGAATATAAATTTAATAATGTGATTTTTGAATTTTTAATACACTTCAAAATACTTCAGAACAATATGAATGAAGATAAGAAATCAAGAGAGAATTAAGAGGATCATAACTTATCCAATACTATTATCAGGGTGGTAATAGCTGGGTCGAGTTAGACTTTGCTAAGTCTGATCTGTCGAAAAATTCAAGGCCTAAATTTAGCATGCCAAAATTTAGCATCTGACCTGTCTAAATTTAACATGTGACCTTACTTTTTAGTCTTGAGTATGATCTTAATAGTCTACTTTAAAATTTATTTTATTTTTATATTTTTAATTAAATAATTAAACATATATTCAAATAGATTAATGAGATAATATGTCAATAAAGTTAAGTTCTATTTTGATATTTAACATCATATGTTGAAGAATATTACTTTATATATTTTATAATAATATTTTTAAATATGTTAAAAATTAAATGAAGTTAATATACATAAATTATTAAAAATTAAATATATAATAAAAAAACTAAAATTTAATATAATAATTATAATAAAAAAATATTATTTATATTTATTTAAATAGATCGATCAAATAAATTTAAAAAATTTAGCGGCTACGGTGGTGCAGACCAAGGGCTAAGCCTCTGAAAGTAAGGCTTTAGGCCTAAAAACACAGGTTTACTTGAGAGAAAAAATTACTTCCAATGTAAATCGTTATGATATGTTTAATTGTTATAAATATACTTAATAATTATGTGTTAATTTAGTTGGTCCAGTGTAAAATTTTGAGTCTTTTATTCATGATTCAAATTTAGAATATATTACTATTATTATATTTTTTACAATTTAAAAAATATACATTAAAATAATTTCAATAGACAATTAACATTTAATTTTATTGTATCTTTTGAAAAATCATAAATAATATCTATATTCATTTTTATTTATGAAATATAAGTGAAACTAATAATTTTTTAATTTATTTTTAACATCTATAATTTTTTAAAATTAGTCTACCGAAATTGAGAGTACCATCTTAAAGCAACAAGGCCGCATCCTGCTGCAGTAATAAGATTATTTTTCCAAGATGCACTGAACTTGCACTCCCAATTTGAATATCTACTCAATTATTTAAGATTTAAATGTGTTTATGTTTGTTGATTTACAGTTTTGGCCCTTAACATTTTTATAAAGTAATTTGTGAATGATTTTTTTTTATTTATAAATATGGTTTTTTAGTGTTTCACGTTTTATTATTTTAAGTATTACTTTTTAAATAACACCTTAATGATATATAAAAGAGTTATTTGATTATATAAAATTCAAATTAAATCACTACAAAAACAAAAATAAAAAATTAACGATAATTATTTAAAAAAATTTGAGTTTATTGACGCTTTATATTGTACATCTAAATAAACTAACAATGTCTTTTTCAATTCAAACAAATAAATTATTTACAAAAAATTTATCGTCAAATTTATTTGAGTCTTGTTTTAACAATTTTTATTACTAATAAAATTTTCTTTGTAGTTACTTTAGACGATGTAAGTAACAAAACCAAAGGAATAAATTTATCCATCAAATGATGATTTTTTTACTTTTATAATGTTACTAATTTTGATAATTAATTAATTTAGGGTAGCCAATTTATATTATTGAAATAGTAAAATATAAACATTTTTTTATCAACACCAAAAATACTTTTTTGGAGCAGATTTGAATACGCCTTTTCTACTCTATATTTTGCCCCTGATTACAGGATTCGTGGACGACGTAATGATGTTGATTAGACGATGAGAATTTCATCAAAATTGCGTGATCGACCATGATGCAAGTTCACAAACAAGTTCACAAAAATATTCTTTGTTATAGTATGTTGATTTGCGAGACAATGGACTTAGGTCCACACTGAGTATTTGTTTTCATTTGATTGTTCTAATTTAGAGTATATTTATAAGATTATTTAAAAAAATCAAATTAAAATCTAATCAAATATAAATCGAGCAACTAAAATTTTAAAATTAATCGTGAGTAAAAATATGTAACTCGAAATGAAACCAATACAAATACAACTCAACTACAATCAACCATACATAGTATATTGGAAACACTAAAAAAAATTTATACCCTGAAAAAACTCGACATTTATACCTATTTGCTCAAGATTAGAACATTGCTACATTGTCAATGGTTGGAATAAAAAACATAAATAACTGAGAACAAATTGATTTATCTCCTACTTGTGAGGATTTAATTTGATTGAGGTTGAGAATGGTTCTCTTTACTACTCTTATGTGTTCTTCTTATACGTGGGTACTTCTTAGCACATCTACTTTGTTCATAAATGGATTAGAGGGAAAAAAAATCTATCTATTTTATATGTATATAACTATATAAACTTACTCATAATCGCAAGATCATATTAAACATACGATAAAATGTATAATTTAATAATATTAATATTTATTTTTTAAAGAACGTAAAAATATATTTTTTAAAGGTGGCTTGTGTAGCTAACGGTCAGCAATATTGAAAACTTTTTCTTCTTTAAAAAGTAGTGACAAAAGTCACACACATTAATTGTAAAAAAAGAGAATTCTATATATTAATGTTTTAGTATATTAAATATATTTGCAGCTATCATCTTATTTGTCATATGAGTTGGAATACAAGTTCTAGTTTGCCTTTTTTGATTTTTATCCATCGCAATCTTAATTTAAATTTTTTTATAGCAATTTTAAAGTTATTTATTTAATTTTGTAAAATAGTGTTTTACAATTCCCTTGTTCAACATTAAATTGAAAATAAATAGAGCGTTAAAAGAGAGATTATGAATAATATTTTTTATTTTACAAATCAATTTTATAAGCATGAATTGGATTTAATATAAAGACTTAGAATTCGTTTGATTGTGAAAATATTTCATTTTTTATTTATTTTATTTTTAAACTTTTTTCCATAATTTAAAAAATGTATTTATTTGAACTTCTTATTCGAAAACTAGTTTAAATGAAAATACTTAATTGAAAAATATATATTAGTTGAAAGATTAATTACAGATTTTAATCGAAGGATCTACTTAAAAAAATTCAAATAATTTAGAGATGGACATTCGAAAAGAGAGATAGATAGAAAAGAGAGAAAAAAGAAATATGGTTAAGAGAGAAGACTCAGGAAAAGAAAAAAAGAAGAGGGTTAAGAGGAGAGTGATGGGGGTAAACAGAAGATGAGAGTGTCTCTTCTTTTTATTTATTATTCTTTTTATTTCTCTTGTTTTCCTTTATCTTCTCTTTCTATTATCTTTACTCTCTCTTCTATTTTTTTCTTAGATATTTTATCTCTCTTCCTACGATGTAGATCTTTCTCTTTCTCTATAGGAGGTCTTAAACTCATTTGAAAATTTTAAAATTAATCTTTAAAATAAATAAATGTATAATTTTTAAATTAATATAATTGTTATAATTAGGTCTTTCTACTAAAATTTGAGTAACAATTGACTAATGATAATATAATCAAATGATTTAATTTCAAGACTTGAATATATTTTTTAGTATATTATTATTAAAATAAATATAAAGTAAATTCAATTTTGTAGATGGTTAAATGCACTTTGTCACTGAATCTGATATTTATATTTATTATTATTAAAAAAGAAGAGTAATATGTGTAGCATATAAAAACGAGTAAAATAGTGGATGTGAATAGATCAGAAAAATGAACAAATCGCGGACTCAAGAACTCACAGGATATAACAAAATTGATGATAAGTACAGTACATATTATTGTATTTTCATTTGAAAACATTTTTTTTTTGTTTATGTCTTTTTAATTTTTTGGAAATATTTAGCATTTTATAAAAGTGAAACAAACATATTTTCATTCTTATTTTCTATTTTTATTAAAAATAAAAACAGAAAATAGACAAAGTAAACGGAACTTAAGAATTTAAAACGGTATCAGAGTTGTAAATTAATTTTATAAAAATAACTAAGTCTAATAAAAAAAACTTAAAAATAATTTATAATTTTTGTTCACAAATTTTATTTTATTTTTATAATTATTCTTATATGTCATCTTTGCATTGACGAATATAATATGAACTAAAATATTATAGATGAAAGAGATCAAAAAGTATATATTATGGTTAAAATTAGTAAGTCATAATCTCATCAAAGATTC